>JAHTLZ010000102.1:956504-997392 GCA_023846285.1 Phrynocephalus versicolor
TATTTATTTATTTATTTATTTATTTATTTATTTATTTATTTATTTATTTATTGGACTTATATCCCGCCCATCTTCCCGGAGGAACTCTGGGCGGCTTCCAATAGAAGAACAAAACAATGGTCATCAGTACAACATACAGTAAACAGATTCAATAGACAATAAACACAATAACAGTCAAAAGACAAATTAAAAGCACTTCTGGCACCCTAACCATTCTAGCAAAAAAAGGCTCAATAGCCGCACAGCTAACTTTCCAGAATAAACAAAGATGCCCAATGACGGGAACAATAACAAAAAAACCCTGCATAAATTAAACATGGTCACCAAAGGCCTCTCTTCACAATAGTTGTCTCTGGAGCCCTCCTAACTGTGTTGGAAAAAGTTGTAGTGGCAAGAGTTGAGATCAAGGCTGTGAGGCAGTGGAGCTTGCTTGGCTTGTGCTTTGAATCACACAGTTACAAGTTGCCGGTGCTCTTCCCCCTTGGCCATTTTGGTGCCTCCAAAGGTTGATCATCTGATTTGGCTGCTCTGTGTTTGTGCCCTCTCTATTTCTTTTCCCACCAACGTCCAAAAGTTTTCATCAGTACCTTCGATCAGTGAAGTGTGGTAATATAGGATGGACATTAGATCTCACTGCATCCTCATGTTCTCTTTCACCTGGAACAATCTTTTTACCTACAGTTTAAAACTCAGTTTTTAATAACCGTTGACATGCGTTCCAAAGCAGATGTTCTGCTCTTCATTGTTAGGCTCTTAATTAAACTTTTGTTAGTATGCATAGAATCATAGAATTATAGAGTTGGAAGACACCTCAAGGGCCATCCAGTCCAACCCCCTGCCATGCAGAAACCCCCATCACAGTATTTCCGACAGGTGGTCATCCAGCCTCTGCTTAAAAACCTCCAAAGAAGGAGACTCCACCACCCTCCGCGGCAGCATATTCCACTGCCAAACAGCTGTAACTGTCATGAAGTTCTTCCTAATGTCCAAATAGAATATCTTTTCCTGTAGTTTGAAACCATTGCCCCAAGTCCCAGTCTCTAAAGCCATGGAAAACAAACCTGTTCCCTCTTCAATATGACATCCTTTCAAATATTTAAACAACGCTATCATATCCCCTTCTTTTTGAAAGACTAAACATTTCCTGTTCCCTAAGCCATTCCTCATAAGACATTTCCTCCAGACCTTCAACCATCCTGGTCTCCCACCTCTGCACCCGCTTGAGGTTGTCAACATCCTTTTTAAATTGAGACACACAGAACTGGACACAGTACTCCAGGTGGGTTCTGACCAGAGCAGAACAGAGTGGTACTATCACTTCCCTTGATCATGGTTCTGTTGATGCAAGCAAGAATTGCATTGGCTTTCTTGGCCGCTGTGTCACACTGCTGACTCATGTTTAATTTGTGGGCCACCAAAACTCCCAGATCCCTTTCATAGTTACTAGTCTCCCATCCTGTAGCTATGCAATTCATTTTTTCTGCCTAGATGTAGGACCCTACATTTCTCTCTGTTGAAACTCAGTTTATTTGCTTTGGCCCAGCACTCTAATCTGTCAAGGTCATTTTGGATTTTCATCCTATCCTCTAGGGCAGTGGTGACAAACCTTTGGCATTCCAGATGTTTTGGACCACAACTCACACCGTCCTTGGTCATTGGCAATACAGTCTTGGAATTCTGGGAGTTGTGGTCCAAAACATCTGGAGTGCCAAATATTTGCCAGCACTGCTCTAGGAAATTAGCCACCCCTCTCAGTTTGGTACCATCTGCAAACTTAATCAGTTTACTCTCTATTCCTTCGTCCAAAGCATTAAATTAATAAATATGTTGAATAGCACTGGATGCCTCTTCTAATTCCCTGTTATGTTGTGTGTGTTGGTGTTGTGTGTATGTGCAGGTGTAGTATATCTTGGTGTTGTGTGCATGTGCAGGGATGATGGGTTTCATGCACAACAATACATTGGACTTGGTCATCCCTTGTAAGGCCAAACTGCTTGACAAAGTAGACCCTTGGTCTGACTGAGCAGGTCTCTGTGTGAGGCGTACTGTAATGGCAAAGTGCCTTCTCCAATTTAGATGGCCCCAAGCCTTTTGTATTTTTATCCCAATGTTGCACAGTTGACATAAATCTTGGCAGAGAATTGGCCACAAGTTAAGACTGTCTGTTGTGTACCAACTTGGTCTTCAACACTAAATGCCAATGGCAAGTTTTTAACTTGGAGCAGTTTGTAGCAAAGATTTCCATCTTTTGCTTAAGCCATCAGGTGTAACTTAGAGAATTTTAGTCACCCAGTTGGGAAACACTCGCTTAGTTATCTGAAAATGAGGATGAATATTTTTCATTATTATTATTTAATATTTTACCCCATCTTTATCCTTGGAAAAGGACTCAAGGTGGCTTATAATAATGAGAGACAATATACAGCCTAGAACAGTGATGGTGAAACTTTTAGAGACTGAGTGCCCAAACTGTGATTCAAAACCCACTAATTTTTTCTCAAAGTGCCCATACAACAATTTAACCTGAATACAGGTGGCTTTGAAAAGAAGATGTCAATTGCCCACAGAAAGGGCTCCTAGTGCCACCTTTGGCACCCGTGCCATAGGTTTGCCAACAGAGGCCTAGAACATTTAAGACATATTCATGTTAAGAACAGGGAATTAGAAGAGGCATCTTAGAATATTTAAAGGTAACATTAAAGCTGAAAAGAGCATGCAGAAAGAAAAAAATCCATTATGAGAGGTGGAAGCATAGAAAACACTTGTGTTCTTATGAAATCAATTAATGTAATAATGCATGGTAACCCATTTATAAGTCACATAGTAGGTAGTAGGTAGAATAGTTCCTATTCTAATTCTTTTGTCTTTGGCACCACAGTGACCGTCATTAGAACAATCCCTGACTGAGTAGCTGCCTGTAAGAATGGATTCTTCAGGGTGTCCTGTTTTCTTCACCTTTTTCTCTAGCATAAATTCACTCTGTCCTTCCTACCCACTCTGTCTCTCATTACTTTAGTCACTCAAGCGGTGACAACAGAGGAGGAATGTGCTGCTAAAGATATTTTCAAAGGCTGTTGGGAAGGATTAATCCAGCTGCCCTCAGCCAAATGAGCAGGATGGAGCTTTCAAGAATTTAATGATGCCCTTTTCACCTTGCACTGAGAGCTGAAGAATAGGCAGAATGAAGTGGAGTTGACAGTTAGAAGAAAATCATTGCCTTAATCGCTAGAGCAAGAGTAAGGGAGAAGTTAGAACCACTTTGCCCCACTTCCTCTTTCATTAATAATAGTTTAAAGCCGTTGCTCCTTTCTGGCAGTAAGACATTGTCATGTGGATGTCTTAAAACATTGGTATTTCTTCCACCGATATTCACTTCTCTTTCCTCTGAATGTCGGCTGGCTTTCCATATGACATGCCCTATATACAGATTGAACAGGCAAGGGAATAAAATGCACCCTTGTCTGACGTCTGGTGAGTGTGTCTTCCTTTTCGGGGTCCAGCTTGAGCATCAGGCATTTCTCACTCCAGATAAGTCAAACACTTTTTATGCAGCACCTTCAGCATCACTTTGCTTGCTGAAGAAATTGAAGCAATGGTCCTATGGTTAATGAATCCCCTGGCATCTCCTTTCTTCAGGATTGGAATATATATATAAAACAATTTGCCAGTTTGTAGACCATTATATCGTTCTCCATATTTGCTGGCATATTCTTGTTAGAATTTAGACAGATTCAATTTCTGTGGCTAGAAAAGTTCTACCCCTAATGATTTATTTCACCCTAATGCTTTCAGAGCAGCTTTCACTTTATTTTCTAGAACTGAAGGTTCTTCACTGTAGAAATCCTTCAAAGGAGTCTGTCATCCTTTATCTCTTCTGCACAGGCCTTCAGTGTACTGTTTCTCCTTTCTTTTTATTTTCTCTTGGTCAGTTTGGGTGCTTCCCTGTTGGTGTTTCCATATTGCTAATGTAGGCTTAAATTTATCTTTGATTTATTGGATCTTCTTGATCAGATCTCTGGTTTTTCCTTTCATTTTTTCCCCTCCCCCCACCTTTTTTCATTTTAAGATACATGAGGGGATTTGCATGTCACCATCATCATCCTCTTGGAATTATAAAGCTGGAAGGCACCCAATGGATCATCAATCACGTCAGGCTCCTGTCAAGGAGACCCAGTGGGGAATCAAACTCTCAACCTCGGGTTCTACAGCCAGAGACCTAAGCCACTGAGGTTTCTAATGAATGAAAGGTACTGTAATAGAATTCCTTTGGCTATTAGCTGGCTGTCACCACTCACTTACAGAGATAGCTGACAGTGAGCATCCAGCACCCTTGTTGTGGTACTTCATGCCCGGACCACCTGTGAGGTGTCCTGAAACTGGCAGAGGAGGCAGAACTGTGCTCCTCCCAGTAAAAAAAAAAAAAAAACATTTAGGGGGCACTACCCCAAAAACCGGGAGTGACGGTATTACATGGCACTAGCTTCCTGAGTTGTTAGTTTCATGTTCTCGGTCCTGTTGACCCTTTAAAAGTTCTCTTGCTCCAATCAAGAGCCTGTTCTGGCAACTACACTCGTGTCCCCTCATGGAGGGGGCTGTGTGGGCCACCCACAGACTGAAATGGTTCTTCTTTTTGTCAGTACACAAAGCACAATGGTTTTTGAATTAAGTTAACAAGAAAGCTGGTAGCTTTTAAGCAAGCCCCCCCCCCGGCCCGTCTCTCTCACATACACCCATGTCGTTTTTGTCTCAGATTATCTTTCTGGAATTTGTCCGATTTGTTGCCCCAGTCTGGGCAGCCAAGATAACATTTCAAAAACAATTGTGTAACAATCAAGGAATGCTTTGTAGAAACTTTGTTCCTGGTCAGCAGGGAGCTTGTTGTTGTGGCATCTGGCTGCAGCAGTAGCAACAACCAGCTCATTGTCTTTTGTACCAGAACAATGGGCTTGTTCTCCGGGTATCCTTCCGGCCCTCCCACCTGGAGATTCGTGGCTCTGGTGAGTAATGGGATCATGGTGAGTCTCGCCAAACCACCATAAGCCAGCCTGGCTTGGTTCCTTGGGCTTCTTAACACGTTGAGCACATGTGACCATGACCATCCTTCCACTGCTGCCTGGCCTCTGTGCCACCAACCTTTGAGCAAACAATCTGGTTGGGCTAAAAACGGGGCTCATCCCTTGGATGTCCTAATTCTCCAGATGGCTCCAGGGCCAGTTACTCCTGTAAACTGACCATCAGGGTAATCTCTGTCCTCTTGTGTTGCAATACAGCACCTCCCCCACCCTTTGCAAAGTAAGATCTCAATCCACTAGGTTTCATAGCAGTAGTCGGCAGGGCCTGTCTCATTAAGAAAGAGGATCCCTTGACAGCAGTAGTAACGCCCTCGGCTTTGCGAGTGGGATTTTTGTGTGACATCCAACTAGAACTAAAAATACCAAGGATGATAACGTTGTGGGGCCTTAAAGACTATCTGCTGTATTTGAATGTGAGCTTTCGTGGCTAAGTAGAACTGGTTGTAGGAATCCCATTGGAATAATGGGGAGCTTAGTAGTCAATACAAAATACAGTGGACCCTCGTATAACGGAGGGTCCGTACAACGAAAAATCCGTACAACGGAAAAAAATCCGGCTCCCCCCTCCCCCCCCCACGGCCACCTCCGTCCACCACCTGCGGCTGCCCGGGAAGAGGACGGGGGTGGTCAGGGAAAGAGGGGAGGGGAGGCAGGCACGGAAAGAGGGGAGGGGAGCCAGGGAGTCCCGTCCAAGGTCCCCCCCCCACAGCTGCCTCACTCGTTCGCTCGCTCTCTGTGGCGGTGGCGGCGCCGGGTCTCTTCCTCCTTCTCCTCTTCCTCGTCGTCCGCCGCCGCCTCACTCGCTCGCTCGCTCGGTCGCCTCAAACAGCCAGGCAGCCTCCTCGGCGGCGGCGGCGGCGGCGGCACAGTGAAACATTGACCCCCCCTCCTGCGGGAGGGAGGCAAGGAGGGAGAGCGGGCGCGAGAGAGCAAGAGGCGGGACGGCGGTGCGTCTTCCGCTCCCTCCTCCTCCTCCTCCTCCTCCTCCTCGACCACCGCAACCCGCCGCCGCCGCCGCCGCCGCCGCTTCTCCGCCGGCCCGGCGCTCCCCATCGTTGACTTGATTATAATAATAATAATAATAGGAAATCAATGCAAACAAGCCTCGTTTTCAAGAAGCAAATCGTATTTGTAAATAATATATGTTGCGATTACCACACCATCAAGACACCCCGGATCTTATTAATGGTGAGCTGGCTACATGCAGCCCATGTAATTGTGAGTGTAATTAAATCATTCCAGACATCAAAATGATATAACAGTAGGCAGAGCACTTCAAAGAGTTTTCAAGGTGGACAGCTGTGGGGTAATAATACCAGAATAATGAGAGATTCTCTGCATGACCGGGAGGGCATTAGTTTTTGGGGACAGAAAGGTTTCTTTTGTCGGTAGTCAAGTTACCAAAAATTACAAAATAACATATTCTCTGATGGGGGAAAACAGAACTGGGCAAATTGCTCTTTTGAAGGTACAGCAAATGGCTGCTTGCTATGCGGCTTGGAGGATTCTGGGAGTTGTAGGCCAATGTTGTTGAGCTCCAGTTCTGCCCTCCTCTACCCTGCTTTTTAGCCACACTGCCATTCCCAAAGCCGTATACGTGGTGGACAAGTGGGAGTCAGCCTGTCTCCTTCTTGTTTGGCTTGTTGGCTGGCAGCAAATCCCGTAGTTTGTCTTTTGACAACGGGCATTGTTTTCATGCATCCTGAGAAAGGATGGCCAAGTTTGCAGATGACACGAAACTTTTCCATGAAGGATCTCTCCAAACTGGGAGAATGGGTTGCGAAATGGCAATTCCGTTTAAGTGTAGCCAAAGGTAAAGTAATGCCAAATGTAAAATCTTGATTTATCAACTCATGGGCTCTGAGCTATCCATGATGGATCAGGAAAGAGATCCAGCTCCATGAAGGTGTCTACCCAATGTATGGCAGCGGTGAAGAAGGCCAATTCCATGCTAGGGATTATCAAAAAGGGGATTGAAAATAAAACAGCCTACCTTATAATGCCATTGTACAAAATGACAGTAAGGCCGCACCTGGAGTATGGTGTACAATTCTGGTCACCGCATCTCAAAAAAGACATAGTGGAACTGGAAAAGGTGCAGAAGAGAGCGACTAAAATGATTACTGGGCTGGGGCACCTCCCTTATGAGGAAAGGCTAAAACATTTGGTGCTCTTTATTCTGGAAAAAAAGGCACCTGAGAGGGGATATAATTAAGACATACAAAATAATGTAAGGCATGAGTCAAGTGGATACAGGGACACTCTTCTCCCCCTCATAAAATCCCAGAACTAGGGGACATCCATTCAAACTATGGGTTGGGAGAGTGAGAACAGACAAAAGAAACTTTTTTTTACCCAGCGTGTTGTTAGTCTGTGGAACTCCCTGCCACAAGGCGTGGTGAGGGCATCTAGCCTGTATGCCTTCAAAAGGGGATTGGACAGATTCCTGGAGGAGAAGTCCATCACAGGTTACAAACCACGATGGAAATGTGTAATCCCCAGTCTTAAAACCGGGGTACTTCAAGGGCCACATGCAGGGGAGTGGTATCAGGAGAAAGATATCTAATCTCATGCGCTCCCAGAGGCATTTGGTGGGGCCACTGTGAGATACAGGAAGCTGGACTAGATGGGCCTTTGGCCGATCCAGCATGACTCTTCTTATGTTCTTATGTTCTTTTGTAAAGATGGCTTCCCTTTCTTACAGTATGAAGGGATAACATGGCAATTACACCGTTGCTTTTGCTGCTGTGCTAAGATTCTCCTCGGCATAATTAGTTGCACCTAAGCCTTTTCAGCCTTAGGCATGTCCACGAGCTTCAACAAGGCAAAAATTAAAATGTTCTGCTTATATACCTTCCCATAGTGCTTAAAGCACTCTCTGGGCAGTTTATAAATTAATTATACTGGCTAGACATTGCACACTTCTCCCCGCACCCACCCGGCAAGCTGGATACTCAATTTAGGAACCTTGGAAGGATAGAAGGCTGAGTCCACCATGAGCTGGCTACCTGGCACTGAACCCTGGTTCGTGAGCACAGTTATATGTGCAGTATAGCATTTTAACTCTGCTCCGCGAGGCTCTCTTTGAATCATAGGACAACTGAGCCGGAATAAGCCTATAGGGCCAGGGAGTCCAACCCCTTTCTCAATTCAGCAATCCCAATCAAAGCAGAACAAGCAGTGGGTTTTCCAAATTACTCTTGAATGCCTCCAGCGCTAGAGCACTCACCACCTCCTGAAGTCGATAGTTTCCACTGTAATACAGCTCTAACAGTTAATTTTTTTTCCTGATATTTAATTTCCTGCTTTTTGAGCCCTTTATTATGCACTGTGGAGTGACTGAGAACAGATCCCGCCCCTCCTCTGTATGGCAATCTTTCAAGTATTCATCATAGAACATTATCCCCTGAGTCTTCTTTTTCCAAGGCTCTTCCATGTGCTGAATGGGGAAGATATGTGGGATGGATTAGGTCAATAAGCTGAAGGAAGCCTTGCCACAGAGGAAGGTTAGGGCTGGTTATTTGAGAGTAGGGTGGCCAAAGAGAGTCTTGGCCACTCAAAACCAAAACACTGGAGGGGAAGACTGAGCATTCCACCCTTTTGGTAGGAAATGGCTGAAAGTCTTGCTGTGCCTTGTGCCACCAAGAGTCATTACTGCTTGCCCCAATTTAGAAATAATTGAAATTTGAGAATGGAGCAAGGGTTTGACGCCTGAGCTTTCATTGGCCGTTACTTCACGAGCCGCTCGCTTCGCGGCAAGCCGTCATTTCTGTGCGAACCGATCGCTTCAGTCCACACGCTCCTCCTTTTTGGCTGCGACGTCACCCCGACCACGCCCCCTTTAGCGTGCTCCAACCGGGGCGAGTGATGCCCCTGGCGGAGGACTGGAATCTTTTCGATTCGCATCTCGATTCGCACCCAGCGCCGCGTGTGGACTGGGGTTTTTCCCTTTTTGTGTGTGTGTGTTCTTTTCCCTCCGAAATATCGATGCATCGATACTTCGTTCAGTCGGTGCTTTGAGGTTGCCGTCTGTTGCGGCAATATTCAGATATTTGTGTTTAATAATGCAACTTTTCCACTGTACCCCGGTGTAATCTTGATCCTTTTTCTGTTCACAAAACAAACGCCAGGTGTCTCTGTTTTCCCCTGCCCGCCAAATCTTTAAATGTGTTAATGGATCCTATAACCATGAGGTGGCATTCTGTACAACCCGTCACGACTGTTTGTATTCCGTTTGATACTCGTTGGCATTGTTTGCCTAGCTTCCTGTATGCAGCGAAAGAAAAGAAACCGCTGATATAATTTAGCCTTTCCCCCCCCCCACCTTGACCAAAACCATCCACCAATTAAGAGAAACCAGTACTTATAAACCGCCGATGAAATCTGGATTAGGATGTATAGTTGGCTTTTAAAAAAACCTTATTCCCATATCCGCCTCTCGCATTAATCACCCGTTTTATGATCTCTGCTTCCAGTGCCTCTGAGCATAAAAAGAGTACAAAAAAAGAAACTTTGACAAACCATCCAAAGATAGCCAGAACTTTATTATTCACACCGTTTGCGGCTTTGATCCATAATGTGGAGAGACCCCCCCTTTACTCCCTCCAAACGACCCCCCAAAACGCCAATAAAAAAACCCGCGGAAGTAATAAACAGCATATGACAGATGCGTTCCGATGCGTCGAAGCCTTTTATGTTGTTGTCCTAAGCAGCGCAGAACGTGCTTTCTGGTTAATGATATATGCTTCCACCTCCCCCGCTAATCACCCGTTTTTTGATCTCTGCAAACAGTGCCTCTGAGCATAATAAGACTACAAAAAATGGAACTTTGACAAACCATCCAAAGATAGCCAGAGCTTTATTATTCACAACGTTTGCGGCTTTGATCCATAATGAGGAGACACCCCCCTTTACTCCCTCCAAATGACCCCCCAGAACGCCAATAAAAAAACCCGCGGAAGTAATAAACAGCATATGACAGATGCGTTCCGATGCGTCGAAGCCTTTTATGTTGTTGTCCTAAGCAGTGCAGAACCTTCCTTCCTGGTTAATGATATATGCTTCCACCTCCCCCGCTAATCACACGTTTTTTGGTCTCTGGAAACAGTGCCTCTGAGCATAATAAGAATACAAAAAAAGGAACTTTGACAAACCATCCAAAGGTAGCCAGAGCTTTATTAATCTCTCCGTTTGTTCTGTTATTTGAAACCTAGGCTAAGTGATTTAAATCGTCGTTATGACATTTTAATACCGCTGCTTCGAAAAACCAAAATGACCGTGCTTTCATTTCAGCAGAAGCGGAATGTTCCAAAATACTGCTGATCTTAGCAATGGTTGTGCAGTATTGTCCATACCCAAATTAATGGTTCTGTAATACTTGCTTTGTCTCCCTAAAGTTTGCAAATAACTCAGTGAAATGATAGAAATTAAAAATGGTACCCTGAAGAGAGGAAAAGAAATATCAATATGTTTCTGACCCTACAAGTTGCAGTGTTACATTCCTTCTTTGCTCGTAATGGTCAGTCCCGTGTAATGAACTTTTGACCTCTTTCTGGCCATCAGGCTGCAAACAACAGTTCATCCCTTTCTGCCGGCAGGTGCTGGCCACTTTGGAGCCTCCCAATTAGAATCTCCACCCCTTTGCCTCCACGAACAATGGGCCACTCATTGCACAAGCCCGAATATGTTTCCAATCCTATCCTTGAGCCTAAGTTGCTGGGTAGTACTGATAACTTTGCAGGAACTTTGCATGATTTTATCTCAGGGCACAGATAACTCTTAATACTAAATTAAAGTATGAAAATAAGCAGTGCATTAAAAATTTTATTCTTATTCCTTGCATTAATTCATATGCATTGGTTAACAACACGTAAACAGCTTTATTCTTGCAGTAGTTGAACTTAGCATTTATAAAGGCATGGTAAACAGACTCCTAGGCACCTGGCAATTGAACTATTCGTTGACCCCACCTCCTATTGGTTAAAATTAGTTTCATTTTCCAGAGAAGTGTTCAGGATCCATAGGCCAAACCTTATAAAAACCCTGCATATTTCTTCAGGGACCCGTGGAGAGATAGGGGTTTCAGAGTGCTGTTCTGCAGTTAAAAATAGAGGTTTTTTTCTAAAAGAATTAAAAACATTGTGGGAATGATGGAAGGAGGTAGGGGTCGATTCTGGACTGAGGCGGAGGTGACTTCCCTACTGGACATCTTCATTGAACATCGGCTTGGCCCTGTACTTTTCCATCTTCAGCCTAGGAGAAACGAAGAAGCCTTCAGGCTAGCCTCAAGACAGCTAGCAAGGCTGAATTATGCCAGAAACCCAAGGCAGATTCGCTCAAAATTTAAAACTCTTCGTCAGAATTTTAATAGGTCTCTCTATTATTTTGGAGAAGAAGCAGATGAGGGACACCAGTCTGCTTATTGGGATCAGCTTCTCCAGTTATGGAATCAAGCTGGTAGGCCCAACCCAGCGCATCTTTTTCCTGCGGGTAAGTAAGCTCACATGAAACATCTTTAGTTACTGTTATCATACTTTCTGACCATGTGTAGATTAAATTACTGCCAATTTAAAAAAGTGTAAAATTATTTTTTTCAGTTAAAAAAGCCATAATTGTACTATTTATAATTATTAAAAATGTTTCAATAAATGTTAACAGTACTATAACAGTTGCAACGTGACCTGTATCTCCTAGTTCCACTGTTAAAACCAGTACAGAGACCATAAGTACAGCTTACAATAAATACTGAATTAAAATTGCTTGCTTTAAAAGTAATTGCCTTAGAATAGCAGATCTGGAAGTGAAACCACTGCTGTTCCCACCATTATCTATAACATCAAAGTCTTATAGGTATAGCATGTTAAATAATTAGTTGTACAGATGCATGCAAGTTGAACTAATACATGGTGATACAGTTGTTTAACATAAAATCAGTTTCCACAACTAAACACTACTCCCTTTCTTTATCTATAGGAACTGGCCCCGGAAGGCAACTTGGCAACAGAAGAGGTGCACGGCAGCCAGTCCGGCAGCAAGATAGGAGGGTAGCAGTGGACCAAGGCCCAGTTGATTCTGATGATGAGCAGGCCATGGAGGAGGAAATCCAAGCTCCAGCAGGACAAGAAGCAGAAGTCCAGGACGTTCCAGGAGAGCAGCAAGAAGGACAAGACCAGCAGGAAGGTGTGTGACACTCCTTTTTTTTTTTTTTTGGTTCTCTAAGGAGTAGGATCAAAACTGCTCATACTTTACACTAAAATACAAATATTTCTCTTAATTTCAGAGATTTTGCCAGAGCAACCATTAGACATCATGGAGCAACCAGTGACTTGTGCGGAGCATCAAAACTGGGTGGCTGTGTTGCAAGATGCTGTGGAGAGATTAGCAGCACTTGAAAATATTGTACTGCCAGGAAACAGAGGGGGACCAGCACCAAGGAGGAGACGTAGGCGGAGATGAGCTTCAGTCAAGTGTAATGCTCTTCAGTTGTTTAGTTTTAATGTCTCCTGATTCCTGTTCTTGAAAAGACTTATGTTATTTTGTAAATATTTCTTTGCACTGAATGCCCTTCACAAGCAGTGGACTCCATGGGCTAAAAGTGGTTCTAAGAAGTAATTAGGCCACTGTTATGCTACTTATAATTGTAAATTTCTTAGAGGTTCTTGTTTTTTATTGTGCACTTTCTACAGTTTTGTTGGTTTCTGATGTACTTTAATGACGCAGATATTAAGAAGACGTTTTATAGCACTTTAAAAGGACTTGTTGATTTATCCAACAATGTCCATCAAATACCTCAACAGATTGTAAAACTTACTGTTACTGTTTTAAAATGCAATGATTCCAACAATATTAATGTATTGTTAATAACATGGCTTTAAATGTATAACTTGAATATGTGCCTTGCTAAAAGCCTTTTGCAAGCCCCACTTTATTTGTTTTTTTTAAACTTGTATTCTTAATAAACTGCACAAAGTAGTCCTTCTAATTTTTTTACAAAAATAAATGGTTTTGTTTATAAATGTAAATGGTTCCTTTTTTTCTTTGATAACATAATAATTAAATCACTTACTTAGAACAAGTTTGTACTTTATTAAAAATATTACTACCCTTGTATAATAAAAGCTGGAGTTGGTGTATTCCAGGTTCACACCCCACGTGGACTTTAAATGGTTTGTACACAGGAAAGTACCTAGGGGGAGAATATTTTTTTCTTTAAACGTCTCCTTTTTTGTGGTGTTCGCAAAGAGGTCCGGCTGTCCTCTTTAGTGTTTTCCTGTTTTACAATCAAGTATGGAGACACTGAGAAGTTAGGTTCAACATTTCCCTGTTTCTGAGTACTGGTTCTTGGGGTTCTGTTGGGCAACAGTACCCCTTTCTTTGCAGGTTTATTAACATTACTAGATGGTCCCTGCAGAGGCTTTTTGGTTTTTAATTGCTCTGAAGGACTCCTTGAGCACAGCAGAGATACAGACCCATCATCATCACTGTCTGCCTCAGAAACACTGCCTGAACCTGTTAAATCTGGTTCTGAATCACTGTTTTCTCCCTTAAAAGTTTTTGATGAACTTGTGGACATTAAAGAATCAGAGCAGTGGGTACTGCTCTCATCCTTTTTTGAGGGCTCTGTTTCCATTGCAACCTCGCTCTGTCTGCCTGTATCAGTTAGGAATTGGGTTAGCCTAAGAAGAGATGTTGATGCCACCCTTAGGTTCTCAATAACCTCCTTCTGGAACATCATATCCTGGTGGTTCCAAGCATTCATTGTTGACTCTTTTCTTTCATCTGAGGCCCTTACCCAGTCCACAAAACCAGAAAGAGTGTTATCAAGCCTTGCTGCAGCGGTAGATCTCTGTTTCCGTTTTCTAATTAATGCAAGTCTGGTTGCTGGATCTAGAGTTGCTTCATAGTTTGTGGTTTCCGCTGAGTCTACAGGTAAACAGGAAAAAAAATGAACTATTAATTAAAAAGGAATAAATGCCATGAGTATCTCCAACAGCTGTTTTAGTAGTGCATCAGTGAAGGTTTCTTATTTAAAATTGCACTCAAAGGAGGACAAACAGTACCTGGCATTTAACCACAAATAAAGATATCTCAAGGGCCCTCATAGAGAGCATTTTCGAAAAGCCAAAAGCTTCTAGTTTAATTAATGGTGTTCAGTTCTAGTTATTTAAATGAGCTTGTAGCTCAATACCTGTTCATTTACCCACAGAACTGTTACTTCCTGGAAAGTAAATATTTTTCAATGAGGGCATATTTCTGATGGTTCAGCTTTGTAAGGTATACAATATTAATTCGCATGTTTACTTACTACGAGTACCACGTTGTGCAGCTAATGTTGCTTGTGGGCTCTGGGATGAAGAGCAGCCAGATGTGGACGGATCACAACCATCATTTGACTGAGAGTCTATTAATAGAGAGAATTTTTGAAGGCAGTACTGTATATTACGCATGCTAGGTTGATTATTATTCACCATCAGGTCAACATTTGGGGGTTATAAACCCTAATCAAAAGAATGCCCCATAGAATTAATTCCCCTTTCTGCAGATAATTTTTAGGTAAACTTACCCATTGCTGATGTTTCCGACGTCCCATAGCTGTTGTTCACGCATTCACTTTCTTCGAATAGGGTTAGTGAGCCGACATTTTCGCTTCCTCCCTGCATTGCCTCCGCCGCTGCGGAATGGGAACAAAGAATTATCAGTACTCCATTTTGTGTTTCTTTGTTAAATGTGAACTATTAGCTCCAAGCTCTGATGGCAAGGCAAGGCACAGAACAGGAAGCAACCTTGTGTTACCGGAACAGACTTATCTACAGATGCATGATTGGACGTTGGCGCGGGATGTCCCTCCCCACCACTATCTTCTGCCGAATCAGAGAAATGCTTTTAATTTTTTTTTAAGAAATTAGTGTTCCAATCGGTAACCCTGCACGTGTTAAGGTTTTACTGTAGTTAGACGAAACCAAATTACATCCGATTTTAAAAAAAACACCTAATCATTTCCCCAATTAACCCTTTACCGCTGTTAAAGAAAAAGCTTATTGTGTAGATATTACTGTGGAAACGAAGTACAGCATACCGTTTTTGGTTTAAAAAGTGTTTTTATAAGGCAAGAGTTCAAAATACATATTTCTGTATCAGTATAATTTAGTGGTTCCGTTTTTTTTTTTTGTGTGCGGTAAATCGATGCATCGAATATTTTAAAAGAAAGGTGATACATTTAAAGTGGGAGATGATACATAACGGAAACATTGAATTTTATAAAATGTATCACTATTAATAAGGAACCATCGGTATATCGATGGTGTGCTATATTTTTCGTTAATGGGAAAAGTATATCATAAATTTGGAGGGTAAGTAAACGCATCCGGCTGTAAATCATAGTTGTTAACAGCACATTCCGGTTCATTGGTGTGACGGTATGTCGAAACAGCCAACGTGTTACGCCGATGAACCCTCGTACTCTTTATTGGAAGTTAAGTATATGTATTTACATTCA
Organism: Phrynocephalus versicolor; assembly: GCA_023846285.1. Classification (NCBI taxonomy): domain Eukaryota; kingdom Metazoa; phylum Chordata; class Lepidosauria; order Squamata; family Agamidae; genus Phrynocephalus; species Phrynocephalus versicolor. Next base: position 972,072 of record JAHTLZ010000102.1, read on the forward strand.
ATTTCGTTCATGCAGAAACAACAACAAAATTAAGTTTTGTATGAAGCTTTCTAGTAAATATACCTGACTTACCCGAGCTTCCGCAGGACTCGCTCTCAGTTGTGCGCAAGGGGTGAATGGATGTGTCCGTCCGGAAAATATTTGCCATTTCTTCGTACCAAAGAAATTTAGAACGCCCAGCACCAGAAGTGCTGTTTTGGATAACAGCCTGTTTGTACAATTTCCTAAGAGATTTACATTTAGTACGACATTCTGTAGCAGAACAATGGAAACCAATTTTCCTAAGTTCCTTTGAAATCACCTCAAAAATTTCAATGTTCCTTTTGAGGGAAGACAACGCATATTTTATCTCTGCCTCTCCCCAAACCTTTATTAATGCTGAGGTTTCCTCATTTCCCCAAATAATTCCTCTCTTAATTTTAGAATGAACAGTACTGCCTGTACAAGTTTCAGAGTTGTCTTCCGAATCCATTGCTCCAGCTCCCGCTTGAAATTGTTTTAAAGAGCAGTGTGCTGTTTGAATGGATAGCAGCAAATAATTGTGCTGGTCAGAAAGGTGACTTCCTTTTCTTTCACCTCTGCCTGCCTTAATCAGCATTTCAAGAGAAAGGTGCTAGCAATTTAAGAGGAGGATAGCTGATTGTTTACCAGGGGGGCCCTCTCTTGTATCCCATCGGGCAAAGTAAAGCTGCAGAAATGTTTCACTTAAATGAAACCTTTAGCCTCTACCCAGTACTGCAGCCTGTTTTTCAAAAAAGTTTTGTAGTGGCAGGTAGTTAAGCCAAATATCTGCCTGCTTCAATCATCATGTTCTGTAAATGGCAACAAACTGCATTTAATAATCCAATGTATATCATTCACACTGTTATGTGTTGTAAGTTATGCCTCAGAACAGCAGAGCAAGTCACAGCTGTACCTGCCTTATTCAGCAGATAGAGATAAGGGAGGATGGTGCACATGTGGTCAATGTTATTTTCCTTCTTACGGGGCCCCTTTTAGTAATCAAAATCAGAAGATTCCATTTGATGGTGTTATAGTAATAGTCTTAACTTAACAAAGTATTGCTTTTGTTTCCACAGAAACAAATGTTTCTGGGGAAACTGTGTCTATAAATATCAGAAGAGGCCCTGCAAGAAAATTACTTCCTAAATGGGCATTTTATGCAATAGGGCATGTGAGCACCAGAGAAATGAACATATTCAGCAGCTGACCCCTCCTCAAGAGTGAGTCTTTAGAAGGATAAGGCCAGTGGGTAGGCCGGTGATTTAAACGTTTAACGTAAAGGAAAGCTTTTTCCACCCCACACTGTAAAAGCCTGTGTAACACCAAGGATTTGTAATGTCTTGGAGTTAGTCTTAAGCATAAATAACTGTAACTCATAAAAATGGCAGGAAATGTCATATTGTCATACTTATGCTTAAAAATATTACCGCTATGAAAACTATTTATGTTCTGAAACTGCTTATTTGGCCGAAGACAACACGGAAAAGTGTTTTTTGGCTTTCCTTCAAAACCAGGTGGCCGTAAAAAATGCTAGCTAAGATTACTGAAAGTTGATACTTCCTGTCCCCGCACCTCTGCCTGCTTTAATCTGCATATCAAGAGAAAGCTGTTGTAAACACAAGGGAGGAATGCAGTTCTGTAACAAGGGGGCCCCTCTTGAAATCTTGTGTTGTAAACTAATCTATCTGTCAGTGAACAGGGCAAAGAAACTCACAAACAAGCACAGGACTTATTTGGTCTTTGGATACATGACCTTCAGTGAGTTTAATGGAGTATCCTGGTTGTTAGTAAGAAGTAGTATTGCCCATTGTATAAACTTGAAATAAATGCCTCTGTCAGGCATGTTCAGCATAGGTAGTGTATTGTGATGCTAAACCTTTTGGAGTTTTTGTTTGAGTTAGATGAAACATAATGAACCAAACATTGAAGCCTTTATTAACAGGAAATAGTACACGAAAAAGCACTCCAACTGTAGAGGCAATCATTTCTAGTCCAAATTTAAGTATGTATGAAAAAGATACCTAAGAACAGATGCACAAGTGATTATTGTACATGTCACTTTACATGGGTATATAGGTATTCAGAAATGGCATTTCGAACGGCCTCAGCCTCTGCACGGGCAGTTCCAGATCTGTTGTAGTCAGGTATGTCGCTGTCATCCTGTAGATCAGCTGGAGGTCGTGGATGCTGTTCCTCATCTGGTATGTCACGGTTTTCACGTTCACAAATATTATGGAGAATCACAGCAGAGGCAATAATTGAATTGACGTTCTCGATGTGCGCCTCAATCCTAACAGACAAACGTCTAAATCTGGCCTTCAAACGCCCAAATGCTCTCTCCACGACGCATCGTGAGCGATTAAAAATCTTATTGTAGTGGCGCTCCCTGTCATTTCTAGGAACTGCAAAGGGCTTCATCAGCCACTTACACAATGGATAGGCACCATCTCCTAATATAATGGGCAGAATTGACACCCCTGCATAGTGGAACATAGGGCTGCCTGGTATTAGGGTGCCTTCCTCCATCCGACTGAAAAGCATAGATGATCTGAACACATGGGCATCATGATTAACACCTGAATGTCCAGTCAACATTGAAAAAAAAATACCCTCACCGTCGCAAGCAGCCTGAAGTAGTACAGAATGGAATGATTTCCTGTTAAAATAAGCCGCTCCCTGCAATTTTGGCGGGCTTATCGGGATGTGCGTTCCATCTATACAACCAATAGCATGTGGGAATCCGAAGATTTTCATGGATGATGTCATCTGTATACACGGAGAAAAAGAATTATATTAAGCATCATAATTTTTTAAAACGTAAGGATACTGCTACAGAAGTTAAGGAGAAAATCTGCTGACCAAAACCAGCTTACCTTATTGAACTCTGGCAGGCGAACCTCTTCCTTGAGAAGAACGTGTTCCATTGCTAGGCAAACCTTGATGGCAATGCTTGCAACAGTAGAACTTCCTTTCTGGAAGACCAGAGCGATGGTTCTGTAGCAAGAACGGCTTGCCAAGAAGTACACGCCGATTGCTACTCTCTCTTCCACTGGGACAGCTGAGCGCATAACTGTGTCCCTGCGCATCAGAAATGGACGCAGCTTATCGGCCACCCCAAAAAGTATTCTTCTAGTCATACGGAAGTTTTCCAACCATTGCCTATCGTCCCAAAGCTGAAGAACCGTGTCGTGAAACCACTGAGAACGTCCAGGGTAACACCAGAAAAGTTTCTCTCGAGGCGAGGTTTTTATCCAACCCGAAGTAACCCATATCAAAGCGTTGCAAGCCCTCAATGCCTCCCTAAACAGAAATCTGCGTCGGAATACTCGTCTTCCCTTTCCAAGACATAACAAAGCTACACTGTTCATCAAAGTATAAATGCTATGCAACACAGCAACAAAATACGGGCGATACCTATGGAATTTCTGTAGGCGGCATGAAGAACGCGATGGAGGCATGATACCTTCCTAATGGTAGAGAGGAGGCGGAAGTAGCTTGGTCTATGCTCTAGGGATTTAGAAGGGGGTCACTCGAATGTCCTTGGAGGACCGTTTGAACCTGAAGAACGAACGTAGTGCGATGGTCCACGTAGTGACCATGATGGAGAACAGCAATTTTAGGAGGTCGCCAATGGACGTAGTAATATAAATTAAAAGTGGAAAACGAAGGCTCATACATATACCACGCGCCGTCGTAACTGACAGCCAAGTATCGATGCATCGATACTACGGTCCCTTTTTTAAAAAAAAAAATCAAAGAAAGCGGGAAATGGGCGCAAAAAATCAGGTTTTCGATGCGAATGGAGCTCGTGAGGTCATGCTCGATTCGGACCGAAAAATGGTCCGTGTGAGTACAGAGAAACGGGTGGGAGCGAAGGGAGACCACGTGATCGCCATCGCATTCAAAGCGAAGGCAATCACGCTGCGAAGCGAAGCGCCTCGTGAAGTAACGGCCATTGAGGGAAAGAGTAGGTCCATGGTTTAAGGCAACAGTCTGGTGTGTGCTGGTAGATGATGGTGAATCAAGGTTTTTGACTAGGTGGCCAAGTGATGCCAAATTTGTGACAGCACCTCCTCCACCTGCAGTGCACCTGAGAGGAGTCAGCAGATTCTAAATATAGTCACAAGAAAGGTCTTTGGACAAAGCAGCCTGAGTTAGAGAGACTGACTAGCTCTCTTCACTAATCTGCTTGTAAAACCCTTCTTAGATTAAATGTTGAGCAATAACTCTTTTACAAGCAATTATGGAAAATCTGAGTCATGGTTATAAAATTGGGACACATATTAATAGCATCCCTGTCCTCTCCGAGAAGTGCGAAATGGAGTTTATTTTTCTTTCTTCTACATCTGGGGAAGAATAATGTGGATACAGTGAGACTCTTGCAGGTTCTGGAGTCTTGTTTAGGGCAAATAAACCATAAATCCTGGACTCCACAACAACACCGTTATGGCATGAGGCAGGGATGGGGACCTCTGTTGAATACATACCTGTTTGTTCAAGCCTTTCCTGTGTTGGTCACTTATAGCTTTAAACAGAAGCCACAAACTCCCCAAGATCATAATTCAAACAAATGTACCCCAGTATTCTTGGGGAAGGGGGCCTGTTGAGGGAAAAGAGTTAAGAAAACTTTATCTATCAACTCATGGGCTCTGAGTTATCCATGACGGATCAGGAAAGAGATCTTGCTGTGTTGGTGGACAACTCCATGAAGGTGTCTCCTCAATGTGTGGCAGCAGTGAAGAAGGCCAATTCCATGCTAGGGATTATAAAAAAGGGGATTGAAAATAAAACAGCCTACATTATAATGCCATTATACAAAACAATAGTAAGGCCGCACTTGGAGTATTGTGTACAATTCTGGTCACTGCATCTCAAAAAGGACATAGTGGAACTGGAAAAGGTGCAGAAGAGAGCGACTAAAATTATTACTGGGCTGGGGCACCTCGCTTATGAGGAAAGGCTAAAACATTTGGGGCTCTTTAGTCTGGAAAAAAGGCGCCTGAGTGGGGATATGATTGAGACGTACAAAATAATGCAGGGCATGAGTAAAGTGGATAGAGGGAAGCTCTTCTCCCTCTCACAAAATCGCAGAACTAGGGGACATACACTCAAATTGAGGCTGGGAGAGTTCTTGTTGTTCAGTCATTCAGTCGTGTCCGACTCTTCGTGAACCCATGGACCAGAGCTCGCCAGGCCTTCCTATTCTCCACTGCCTCCCGGAGTTTTATCAGATCCATATTGGTTGCATCGATGACACCGTCCAACCATCTCATTCTCTGCCGTCCCCTTTTCCTTTTGCCTTCCATCTTTCCCAACATCAGGGACTTTTCTAAGGAGGTTGCCAAAGTACTGGAGCCTCTGCTTCAAAATCTGTCCTTCCAGTGAACATTCAGGGTTTATTTCTTTCAGGATGGATAGGTTTGATCTCCTTGCAGTCCAGGGGACTCTCAAGACTCTCCTCCAGCACCACAGCTCAAAAGCATCAATTCTGCGGCAATTAGCCTTCTTTATAGTCCAGCTCTCACTTCCATACATCACTACTGGAAAAACCATAGCTTTGACTATCCTGACCTTAGTTGGCAAAGTGATGTCTCTGCTCTTTAGGATGCTATCTAGGTTTGCCATTGCTTTCCTCCCAAGAAGCAGGCGTCTTTTAATTTCATTGCTCCAGTTGCCATCTGCAGTGATCAAGGAGCCTAAGAAAATAAACTCTGTCACTGCCTCCATTTCTTCCCCTTCTATTTGCCAGGAGGTGAGGGGACCGGTGGCCATGGTCTTAGTTTTTTTGATGTTGAGCTTCAGCCCATTTTTTTCACTCTCCTCTTTCACCCTCATTAAGAGGTTCTTTAATTGCTCCTCACTTTCTGCTATCAGAGTAGTATAATCTGCGTATCTGAGGTTGTTAATATTTCTTCCGGCAATCTTAATTCCGGCTTGTGATTCATCCAAACCTGCCTTTCGCATGATGTACTCTGCATATAAGTTAAATAGGCAAGCTGACAGTATCCAGCCTTGTCGTAGTCCTTTCTCAATTTTAAACCAGTCAGTTGTTCCATATCCAGTTCTGACGGTTGCTGCTTGTCCCACATATAGATTTCTTGGGAGACAGATAAGGTGGTCAGGCACTCCCATTCCTTTAAGGACTTGCCATAGTTTGTTGTGGTCCACACAGTCAAAGGCTTTGGCATAATCGATGAAGCAGAAGTAGATGTAGGGAACATACACTCAAATTGAGGGCTGGGAGAGTAAGAACAGACAAAAGATTTTTTTTTTAAATCCAGCTCGTTGTTAGTTTGTGGAACTCCCTGCCACAAGATGTGGTGATGGCATCTGGCCTGGATGCCTTCAAAAGGGGATTGGACAGATTCCTGGAGGAAAAGTCCATCACAGGTTACAAACTATGATGGAGATATGTAATCTCCAGGCTTAAAACCGGGGTACTTCAAGGGCCAGATGCAGGGGAGCGGTATCAGGAGACAGATATCTAGTCTTATCCGCTCCCAAACGGATCTGTTTAGCATCTACGTAAGGCCGCTGGCTGGGGTCATTAGGAGATTTGGAGTCTGCTGTCATCAGTACGCTGATGACACGCAGCTCTATCTCTCCTTTTCCACCTCTGCAGTGGAAGCTGTGAGGATCCTCGATGATTGCCTGGATTCCGTACTGGCTTGGACCGGGGCGAGCAGGCTTAAGCTCAACCCCGAGAAGACGGAGGTTATGTTCTTTGGGAGTTCACCATCTGGGTACGGCGGCCCTCTACCCTGTCTGGGGGGGGGGTTCCCTCCAGCCGGTGGAGAGGGCACGGAATCTGGGCGTGGTCCTGGATCCGGCGCTGTCCATGGAGTTCCAGGTGGTGTCGGTGATCTCCGTCAGATCGCTCAGATCCGCCCGTATCTGGATGCTGACTGTCTGAGAACAGTGGTCCAAGCACTGGTGATCTCGAGGCTGGACTACTGCAACACCCTCTATATGGGGTTGCCCTTGAATCTTCTCCGGCGTCTGCAGCGCGTTCAGAATGCGGCGGCCAGGCTAGTGGTTGGTGGGCGTTGCTACAACCACATCACCCCAGTCCTGGCCCGCCTTCACTGGCTGCCCGTTGCAGCCCGGATTAGATTCAAGGTCTTGGTTTTAGTTTATAAAACCCTCCATGGCTTGGGACCGGACTACCTGACAGAGCATATCGTCCAGCGATCCACCTCGGCCCGTCCTGTTCGGCAGTTGCGAGCGCACTCGCTACGGGTTGCCACCCCTCGAGAGGCCCGGAAGACGGTCACCTGGAACCGGGCTTTCTCTGTGGCAGCCCCTTCCCTATGGAACTCCATCCCCAGCGAAGTGCGCTCTGCAGAGTCCCTGCAGGCCTTTCGGAAAGCCTTAAAAACTTTTTTATTCCGAGAGGCCTTTGGCGAGTTTTAATTTAATTATTTTTTTTTACCCCGCCATCGTTACTGATTTTATTATTGACCATTGGTGTCATTGTCTATAACTCTCGCCTCGCCGACGACCGGGATGCCTTAGAATTTTTAGAATTTTATGTGTTATCTGTGTTTTTATATTGCTGTTGTCTCATTTGTATTATATATTACTGTTGATTATTTGGCGTTTGATCGCCTGCTGTTAGCCGCTTAGAGTTCTGTACAGAAGATAAGCGGGATACAGATATAACAATAAATAAATAAATAAATAAATCTGGTGGGGCACTGTGAGATACAGGAAGCTGGACTAGATGGGCCTTTGGCCTGATCCAGCATGGCTCTTCTTATGTTCTTATGAGGCGTCTGAGTGACGCCTGGAGTTTAGGGCAGGACCTCTGGTAGTTAATGCCCAGCCTTGCTCTAAGGTTTACATCTGGGTTGCAGTCCTCACCGTACCTAACAGAAAACGAATATGTTTATTGATTAGCCAAACAAGGCCATATCAGTACAAGATACAAGATAAAAAGCACAATAAAACCAGTTATACTACAGACAGTAAAATCTGGTTTCTCTTCAGATCATATAAATCTTTCGCCTTTTACCGTACCTAACAGAAAATGGCTTCTGTCAAGAGCAACAAGACATTATGGCCAGCAGGCACTTTCCACTGGGCTCGACCCAAGTGGTAGTTAAAGCTCGGCTTAGTTTTACAAAATACCCACCTGTGGAAAAGCTGGAACCTTCTAGATCTGGAAAGGACAAGAGAAGGGCCATTGTGGTCCCAAGGGTTAAACAAATGCAAGATTGGGTGATATCTTTTATTGGACTATTAAAAAAATCAACAAATAGCAAGTTTTTTGTGTGGATGAAACCCACTTCCTCAGGGTCTAAGTACACACCCTTCATGGGTGGCACAGAAAAAGTGTTCAGAAACTGATATTACAGGTGTGGGTTTTGGATTCTGAGATCAAATGTTGGGGGAAATAAGTGCCTGGGAAAATCTTGAACTGGTCGTCTCTTGGGGGAATGTTATATCCATCTCTTTCTCTTCTGCACGCAGGGTCACATCTCTCCAGCCAAAGTCCAACAAGCTAAACTGCCACAATTCTCTTTTGTCCGCTTTCTATTCTCTGTTTTCCAGCTCCGTGCATTAGAGGGAACATTGTTGTAACAGCTGCTTCTCTGTGGTGTACATATAGTAGACACTTATTTTTACAAACAGAAATACTCAAACGACACATTTTGGCTTCCAATTTCTTCAGTTGCTCTGGTTACCAGATTAGCTGAAATATTTTGTTTGAATATTTTTGTTTGTAAATTACTCTTATCAATGTATCTATATTTTCCTGACTAACTGCATCTTTCAAATAGATCCAGAAAAACCTTGACTGAAGTGCTTTTTAGTTCTCGTCTTCTGTATATTACCTCTCTAGATTATATAGATTATATATCTATTATATAGATAATATATATATGCAATAAACATATATTAGGAGTCCACAATATTACATTGTTTTGATCGCCTGCATCCAGTTGCTAATCCCAGTAAAGCTAAGTTATTGAATTAACAGAATGTTAAGTCAGTACTCGTGTATATTCGGTTTATTCAATGAGTCTACTTTAGTTGGAGCCAGTGGTGGTGGTGGTGGTCATCATCATCATCATCATCATCATCATCATCATCATCATCATCATGGGAATTGGCATGAGACTTGGCAGCACATAATAATAAAGTATTAATTAATTAACATGATGATGATGATGATGATGATGTTGATGATGATGACGATGATGACAAGCCTTCCAAGTCTCTTCTAATTCCCACGACCTAATAGGTTTTTTGAAATTCGTGAGATGTCCAGTGTGTGGTTTCAGCATTGCCATCTCCTAATGAGTTCTTATGGCTGAACAAGGGATTTGACCCCAGGTTGTGCAAATCCTAGGCCAGTACACTATCCGCTACATCTGTCTGTCTGTCTCCTGACCTCCTCAGATGGACACACCCATATGGCTCAACACAGTTGCATTCATTTCTTAGCTCTCTCTGAGTGTGGGAATGGGAAGTGTTAAAAGACCACCTGCATTTCAACATTTTTGACAGGGTTGGTCAAGGTATAGCCTTTTGGATGCTGGACTACAACACCCATCAGTCTTAGCTAGCATAAGCACTAGAGAGGAAGGGTGAAGTCCAGCCAGCTGGAAAGCTGCACGTTGACCATTGTCATTCTACACTGGGATTGATGGTAGATATGTGAAAGCAGAAAAAGTCTGTAGTGAAATGGTGCAACATAAGGTGATGAAGATTTGGGGGGTCATGTAAGGCAACAACATTTGGGGACCACTACCAGAGATGGTCAGAAACCAGAAAATGTGTGGTTCCTGATGGTTCATGGGTAGCCAGTTCACAATTTGTTTGTTTTTTGGGGGGTTGTGCCGGGGTGGAGGGGACTTTGCTCTGCCCTTGTTGACTCCCTACCTTGTCTAGAAGCTGCTGTCTCTGCCTCCCCCACCATCCCAAGAGGCAGCAGGCCTGGCTTCTTGCAAAGACGTCATAGGCCCGTGTGTCAGCTGAGCGGTGGGCGCATCCACACAGGCAGCAGACCAGGCTGCTCACCAAGAAGGCATGCACCCACCTGCCAGCTTCTATCCAAGGAGTCAGGCCGGCTGGCTCTCAGGATGGTGGTGGCGGCAGCAGTAGGGAGGCAACAGGGCTGGGGGCGGAGCGGACATACGGTTTTGTTGAAGCAAAACAAAGTGCTGGGGGTGGGGAATTGGCTGTTGATCGCCTGCATTTCAGCAAAACAAGCTCCCTCGTAGCAAACCACGAACCAGGCCAGTCCGTGGTTCATTTCATGCCCATCTCTACTCCAGATTAATCACTCACTTTTGGAGCCATTAAAAGCCATAGAAAAGGAAAGGAGAGGAAGAGCACATAGGTGATCGAAGGCAAAAGTGTGGCTACAGTAGATAGTCTGTTTTTTTTTAAAAAAAAACCAATGTCCTGTAAAGACAGCAGTGCAATCTTACTGTTATGCCTGGGATTGTCACACAGGATTTAAAAATAAATCAATACAGAGAATCCAACCAGACAGCTCAAAACCTCTTGCCATTATAGAGTTGGAAACTGTCATTGTCATATATTGATTCCTTCTTGTTTCTTGGACAAGTCTCTATTGCTGTGCTAAATTCCTAGCTGTAAGAAAGATGGCTGTGGTACTTCCTATGTACATGATTGGCTGGAGAGCTGAGTGAGAGCCTTTGTACACGACCCCTAAACTCCGCAGCAAATGGCTGTAAGCTCCGGAGCTTACAATTGTTTCCCCACCAGCTCCGGAGTTTGCAGGAAATTAAGTGTGACCACGCCCACCTAAGCGCATCCCAGCGCACTTTTCTTGTACCTGCTCGAGGAGGGTGAAAATCGCCAGGTCCGGATGTAATCTGGTGAGTGCGGGGCTCTCCTCGCTTCTGTTTTTTTTTTTGCCTCCCGCCCCTTTAAAAGAAGGGGCGGGAGGAAAAAAAAGCAAACAGAAGAGAAGGAATCAGCACGACGGAGCTCCGGCAGCTTCTTGGAGGTGAGCCTGCATTTTTCCTCTCTTTCTTCCTCCCTCCCCTCACACAGACAGGAGCAAGGAAGTGCGGAGGGGTGGGGACGCAGGAAGAGTGACAAGCCCCTAAGATCTCTGGTCCGAATTTAAGTGGCCAGCGGATCTTAGGGGTCGTGTGAAAAGGCTCTGAGTTAGGTATCTGACAGCGGTGCCTGAATTTGTGTGTTCACTTCCCCAGTGTGCCCCCCAAAAGAGCCAGCCTATGTTGCTTTGGGCAATCTGCACCGCCCCAGTGCCCCCCCCCCCCATAAGAAGGCAAACCACTTCTGGTTATTCTTTGCTTAGAAAACCCCGAAAAGTGTCTCCATAAGTTAGAACTGACTTGATAGAACATGAGGAGGTAGCCATGGAAGAAAAAGTGCAGAATGAGATAATGAGCACACTATTAAGAACAATGTGGTTTGAGCGGTGTGACCAGAAGAACAAATTCATAAGTAGACTAGACGATACCTTTATTGGTCGCTACCAAAACAAAAAATATAAGCTAAGCTTTCGATAGCAACTTGTTATCTTTATCAAAGCATTGTACCAAAAATGCAATCTTAATAGAGGATGTTGTCTATCAGAGTCTCTGGTCTCCCCTGTTTATTGTTTTATATTTATTTTTATTGTACTTAAAGCATATAAAGACAAACAGTCCTACTGGAGAAGAACAAAAATGACAAACTGCCTCCAAACTCTAAATGATCTAAACATATGCTTCAATTTTTTAAAAGGGCCAAATGTGCAGATAATTATTTATTAACACTGTATGCTCAATAAATACTATATGCTCAACTACTGAAAGGGTTTTCAGGTCATCAATCCATTGAGTATGTGGACATTTGTTTTTCTGCTGTGGTAGAGTCACTTATTTAGGGCTTTAAAAATCAACGTCAGTTGCCCATTTCTACAAACCAAGTGGATAAATTTATGGAGTCTATGTATTTGGGAAGTTCGTCGTCATCACCTCCTCCCTGAAATAAGATGGAACTGAATGATAAAATGGTAGTTTTAAGACATTTCAGGTATACTATTGGCAGTAGAGATGGGCACAGACAGAACTATTGCCAAATTGTGCTGGTTTGTGGTTCGGTTCGTGACCCAGTTCACATATCCCATTTTGCCAAAGCAGATTTTGAGCATCTTACTCCCCCCTCTCCCGGCACTTTGTTTTGCTTAAACAAAATGGATGCTTGCCATCCCCTCCTCCTTCCCACTGTCGCCATCGCCTCCTTGCCTGGTCCTGCCTTCTCTGCTACCACTATCATCCAAGACTGTGGGCTGGCTTCCCTTCCAGGAGCAAAGCCTGCCACCTCTGCCTTTGAACCTGTGCCCTCCACCCAGCTGATCATGGCAGAGAAGCCTGTCAAGCAGAGAAATCTATACTCAGAAGTGCCAATGGTTTGACTTGGACCATTGAGCAGTATTCCATATTTAGCTGGTGTAGGGCTTTTCCTTTTTTCATAAGATCAAGCAACATAACAGTACTCTAGAAGGATGTGTGGGCAAGAACAGAGTCCTGGCTTCTTCTTTTTTTAATATATATTTTTATTATTATTTAAAAAACATATACAAATTACATAAAAAAGACAAACATCAACAACAGTGCACCCCTTCACCAACAGGATCACTCTTCATATTTACATTCGTCATCCTCCCCTCCAGAACAAAATCGATTGTTGCGCGGAAACCTTACCCTTATCCCGTACAGGCACATATTCAGTAAATCTACCCCATATATCATAGAAAATATCTCTTTTTAACTCTCCTTTTTTAACCTTGAGAGAACAAGTCAATTTATCATTTAAAGCAATATTCCATATTTCATTATACCATTCTTCTAAACGTAGTTCATATTTAGATTTCCAATTTCTAGCAATTATTAATCTAGCTGCTGTCAAGAAATTTGTAATCTACTCTTTAGTTTTAACATCATAACTATGATCCACAAATATTGATAACAAAGCAATATCAGATTTGGGCTCTATAGTCATTTCTAGTATGTCACTTAGTTCTTTAAAAATACTTCTCCAAAATTTCTGTATCTTTTTACATTCCCACCACAAATGATAAAAGGTACCAATGTCATTATCACATTTCCAACAAAGCTTAGAAAAAATTGCATTCATTTTATTCAATTTCACTGGCGTCAAATACCATCTTAAACTTATTTTAAAGAAATTTTCCTTTATTCTAACAGACATAGATCTAAGTATTCTCATTCTCCATATTTTAGCCCAGTCTTCTTCTCTTATTTCTTTTTTAAAATCTTGTTCCCACAATAATTTCAATCCAGATCCTCCCCTATTTTCATCTAAATCCGAAATAATTTTATATAGTTTACTAATAATACCTTTTACTACTATTTCCTTCTGAGTATCCTCATACAACAATAAGAGTTGTTCATATTTTGTGTACTCTCTGCATTTATTATTTTCTTTATCCAAGTATCAGTCAATTTCTTTAATTGTATAAAATTAAATCAAGATATATCCCTACCTTGGAGAATTTCCTTCATTTGTACTTTCCCTCTCATCTTGCCTATCCAGTCTTTCAATCTAATCACTTGTTTATCCCTAAATACTTTTTTAAAAACTTACAGATCTCAATGGTGAGTCTGAGGGACATAATTTTTTCTTATGTAAATACCATGCATTTAACATAGATCTAAGAAAGGGGTTATTAATCTCATTTAACTTTGTTTTCTTAATAGTGCCAAATAAGTATTTTTCAATATCCTCCTTTATTTCCGATGATTCCATTTTCCACCATATTAATCTTTCTGGACTAAACACAATATCCCCAATAAACCTTATTTGATTTGCTAAATAATAATTTTTAACATTCGGTAAACCTATACCACCTTTATTTTGGGCCATATACCAATATTTTTTGTTTATTCTAGCTTTTTTACCACTGTTACAAAAGTTATTAATTAACTCTTGCCAAAATTTAAAGTCATCCTTACTTAACTGTATTGGAAGCATCATAAAGAAAAAATTTAACTGGTAAAATTTTCATTTTCATCAATGCAATCTTCCCAAACCAAGAAAGTTTTAGACTTGAATATTCTAACATTTTATTCTTAATTTCTTTCTTCAGTTTACTATAATTAACTTCCTTTAGTTTCTGTGTATTCTTTACTAATTCTATACCTAAATACTTAATTGAATTACTTATCTTACATCCATAGTTATGGGTAAACACTTCTTGTTCTTCCTTGCTATGATTAAACAACATCACCTGAGATTTCTGCCAGTTAACCCTCAATCCAGATATTGACCCAAATTTCTCCAAATGATATTTAACTCTATCTATACTCTCTAATGGGTTTTTAATTGTCAATAAGGAATCATCCGCAAATAAATTAATCTTTACTTTGTTATCAGTACCTAATCCGGTAATTAACTCATCATTCCTTATTTTATCCGCAAACATTTCAATCATTAAGCAAAATAGAACTGGGGAGAGGGGGCAACCTTGTCTAGTACCTCGGCCTAGAGATATCCGATCTGAAATCCCATCATTAATTATTATCTCAGATGTATTTTGAGAATATAATTGATCTATCACCCCTCTAAATTTCATTTCTTCTTGTGGGCAAGAAGAGAGTCCTGGCTTCTCAGACACTTCCTCTCTCTGCCTTTTAAGAGTCTGTGCCTTCAGGATTGCATTTAGGCAAAGAATTGTGCTGTTTTCTGTCTTGGTCAATTGTGATAAAAATAGTGCAATCCATTCCTGTTTTGGAAGCACTATCTCCCACTGGTGATGAACACTTTCTCATTAAAATGAACAAGAGACATACAACTGGAGCTCTGTATGAGTCACCGTAAATAACGGTGTCTCATTTTAAACTCTTTGACTGGAAAGAACCAAGTGCTTCAGATAGAAGGGACATCATGTTGATCTTTTCTGTGCCAAATAATATGTTCCCTGTAAAGAAGAGGATTTGTTTTTCTACTTTAGACCCAAACTCATGGGTGACTCTGTAAAGGGCATAGATTTATAGTGGGTCAGTATTGAGGGTGAACACCTTTGCAGTGGCGTAGCAAGGTTTTGGGGCGCCTAGGGACAAAGTTGTTTTTGCACCCCTCTGGCCCTCCCCAACTCCATTGCATCCACCCAGCACCCTTCCGCCACCCTCCATATATGCCCCTGCACCTTTGCCCATCTCTGAATGTTTGTTTTTAAAAGCATGAAGACAACATATTGAGAAATGCTCAAAGTGACTTGCCATCCAAAAATAAAACAACTGAGACACATACTATGCAAGCACAAAGAACAACAGAGCCTGCTACAATGCTGCTAAAGTGAACTAGCACCCCCTTCATTGAATCATAGAGTAGTGAAGTTGGAAGGGGCCTACAAGGCTATAAGGTTCAACACTTTGCTCCATGCAGGACTCCAAGTCAAAGGATATTTGCCAGGTGGTTGTCCAGATTTCTCTTGAATGCCTCCAGTGTTGGAGTATGCACCACCTCCTGAGGGAATTGGTTCCATTGCCATAATGCTTTCACACTTAGGAAGTGTTTCTTGATATTCAGCCGAAAGCTGGGTTCTCTTAACTTGAGGTCATTGTTGAATGTCCTCCACTCTGGCCCTCCTGTGTATGAGAGCTCTTCAAATACAGGTATTTGAAAATGTCAACCCTCAGTCTTCTTTTCTCTATGCTAAACGTCCCCAGTTCTTCCAGTCTTTCCCCGTAAGGCTTGGTTTCCAGCCCCCTGATTGTCCTTGTTGACCTCCTCTGAACTTGTTCCAATTTCTCACCATCTCTCTTGAAGTGTGGCGTCCAGAGCTGGACTCATTACTCAAGGTGAGCAGTGCCAAATAAAGAGGGATGAGCACCTCATGGGATTTGGAAATTATACTTCTGCTAATACAACCAGAAATATATTTTGCCTTTTTTGTGGTCTCATCCCAAATCCTATTTTATTTTTGTTTTGGTGAAAAACCTAGGAGCACTGAAGGAAATTCTCCCTTTGGCTATAAAGAGTATGTTCACTGTTGCAACAAAAAGAACAAATAGTCCTAAGTGGTAAAAGAAATAGCTGAACTTTTGTATACTATACGTCTGTGAAGATTCTCAGTCATCCAGGTGCGTTTAACTGGGAGTTGAGTCATGGCTACTGGACTTCTTCTTCTTCTTTTTTTTTTTTTTGAGAGAGAGAGAGAGAGAGATAGAAACGTTTCGCTGTTCATCCAAACAGCTTCATCGGTCTGAATACAGCTAGTGCAAGTAGTACTTCTTATAGTCAGCTTGACCTCTTGTCCCCTGGTCTGATTGGCTCATAAGATGAACAATAGCCTGAAAAGGCTCGTTAGGGAGACATTAGTGTCCATGGCCTTAAGGTAAACAATGGCCTAAGGTGCTGAAACCCATCAATAATGGGTCGTTAGCTGTGACCTTGGTGGTGAAGGCTCTTTGATTTGCCTGGGTACTTTGGAAAGTACAGCCTGATAAGTAGCAGATAGACTATGCCGGAGCCCACCACCTCTGTTGAGGGAGGGATTTTCAATGCTAACATGAATGGCTTCCCTTACTCCTCTCTCAAACCACCTCTCTTCTTTGTCTAATATGTGTACATCCTCATCTTTGAAAGAGTGGCCTTTGTCCTTCAAATGGAGGTGTACTGCTGATTCTGGTCCTGAGCTGTTACCCCTCCTATGTTGGGCCATTCTTCTGTTTAATGGCTGTTTAGTTTCTCAGATGTAGAGGTCTGAACACTCTTCACTGCATTGGACTGCATATACCATATTGCTCCTTTTATGGTTTGGTATTGGATCCTTTGGGTGGTCAAGTCTCTGCCTTAGTGTGTTCATGGGTTTGAAATAAACAGGGATGTGGTGTTTGCCAAAAATCCTTTTAAGCTTCTCCGACACTCCTGCCATGTAAGGAATGACCAGGTTCTTCCGTCGGGTCTGGGTCTCAGACTGATCCCTTGTTCTTCTGGGATGGCCCAGTGCTTTGTTGAAGGCCCACTTTGGATATCCACAGGCCTTAAGTGCTGTCTTCAGGTGCCTGTCTTCCTTCTTCTTGGCTTCTGTGGAGGTGGGGATGCTCTCTGCTCTGTGGCTTAGGGTCCTGATGACTCCTAGTTTGTGTTGTAATGGATGGTGGGAGTCAAACAGTAAGTATTGATCTGTGTGGGTGGGTTTCCTGTAAACTTCTACTCCCAGGCCACGTTCAGGTCTGATGATGACTGCACAATCCAGGAAAGCCAGCCTGTTGTCTTGGGTGTCTTCCCTAGTGAACTTAATATTAGGATCCACTGCGTTGATGTGGTCTGTAAAGGCCTGTACTTCCTGAGTCTTTATTTTCACCCAGGTATCATCTACATACCTGAACCAGTGGGATGGTGTTGTCCCTGGGAAGGTGTTGAGTGCCTTCTTCTCCACTTCTTCCATGTATAGGTTTGCTACAATTGGTGACACTGGGGAACCCATGGCACAACCATGCTTCTGTCTGTAGAAGTCCCCTCTGTACATGAAATATGTGGTGTTCAGACACAGGTCCAGGAGCAGGCATATCTGGTCTGGGTTGAGGCGGCTTCTGGAGGTGAGGGTGCTGTCTTCTCTTAATCTTCTCTTTACCATTATTAGCGCATCAGTGGTGGGTATGCTGGTAAAGAGTGATGTAACATCAAAGGATACCATGGTTTCCTCTGTATCCAGTTTGAGCTCCCTGACTTTAGAAACAAACTCTTCTGAGTTGTGTACGTGGTGGTCCGTGTGTCCAACCAGTGGGGCTAGGATAGTTGCCAGGTATTTTGCGATGTTGTAAGTCACTGAATTTATACTGCTGACAATAGGTCTGAGGGGGATTCCTTGCTTGTGGATCTTGGGAAGTCCATAAAAGCAGGGGACTGTCTCTCCGGGATATAACTGGTGGTAGGTCACCCTGTCAATTGCATTTTCCTGCTCCAAGAGTTTTAAGCATTCTATTACTTTCTTCCTGTAATTGCTGGTGGGGTCTCTTCTTAGTTTTTCATATGTGTGTTGATCATCTAAAAATGTGATAACCTTCTTGTGGTAGTCCACAGTATTGAGGATGACAGTGCACCTTCCTTTGTCCGCAGGCAGAATTGTGATGCTCTCATCCCTGCTGAGGGATGTCACAGCACTTCTCTCTTGCCTGGTGAGGTTGGATGGTGGTGGTTGAGCACTGGACTATGCACCCTTTGATCAGATGTATCAGGTGTCTCCCATTACTTGTATAAGAAACCATAACTCAAAAACCCTTTGCTCAAACATACCTAAATCTGGCACAGTACAACATTATAACGTTGACTCCTCCTGGGCCAAATTTGGTGCTGATTTGAAGCCTTGCTGTACTGTTTGGGCTGCTCCCATTTTTAGAATTGCACATTAGAATGTCAGTTTGGTCTGTTACGCAGTTACATGACAGTATTCTTGTGCAGTGATCATTAGAGAGTGATAAAAAGATATTCTCGTTTCCTATCTCTGTATTAAATATGTGAATGCAGTACCCAGCCTTTTCAACATCTGATTTCAAGTCACACCTGCTCTCTTCTGATGTCAGTTTCCTGCAAATTTGTCCCTTCTGGTCCCACTCTGTCCCTCAGCAGGGTGCAGCCTAATTCCTCTCAGACTAAAATTTTCTGTTAAATGAACAGAATTCTCCCATCTTGGAGCATATTCTAACATTTGAAACGACAGGCCAGGAAAATGAAATGTCCCTGTGAACATGAAGAGGGTCGAATCATCCTCAAATCGACACCATTCCACTTCAGCTTTTCTCTTTTAATTTTCCAAGCCGTTGCTTTCCTCCTTTGTGGACAAATGAAAGACATTCTTCTGATTTTAGGTGTTCAGTTTAGGCTCTTGGTGTACAATCAAGTTACTCAGCTGTATGCTTGCTGTTCTCCATCGCTGGCTGTTCTCCTGCTGCGCTGTGGTTAACTGTGTTCAGTTAAGGATGCAAGACTATCAGGCTACGTGGAAATTTTCAGTTATGGCAAAAAAGTGACTTTTCACCCAACGAGGGTTTATGATGGATTAGAGGAGAAGAGAGGTCTAAGTGTATGGAAAGGGTTCAGAAATCATGGGTCTGAATTTGAACAACAGAGTTTTGCATTTTTGGTTCCTGATTATGCAGACTGCTGGGAATTTAACTTCAAGAGGAGACCCATAGATTGCATCTAATTACTAGTTCTTGTCACTGTGGCTTCTTCATTTGTCCTGGGACCATGTGCCTAGCATGAAAAGGGCAAGTCAAGAGGAAGGTGCTAGATAGATAGTAATTAAAAAAAAACAATTGTAAGGATTTAGGTATAGGTTTGTAGCATCTTGGCTCTACTGTGAGTTTGGAATACTTGGCTCATGGCAGGACCTACAGGGGAACCAGATCAGGCTCTTCGTAGGTTCCAACCTGGTTTTCTGGAAGGGTTCCACAGATGCCTATGCCCCCATTCTCCATGGCAACATTGTGTTCCTAAAGCGTCATTACCATTGACATCATCACCATCATGTAATAATAGTAAAACATTATGGGTAAAAAAGCAGAGTAAATAGCAGACCACCTCGTCTGGGGCTACAAGATCTTTGCATAAATAGATTATTTAGAAAGCTATTATAAAGTTGCAGCAGTGCTGCATTGAAATATCTACAAGGAATCTAATTTATCGGTAATCAGAAAATGGCAAGACTGCAAGCTTAAAAAGTTATTAAAAATGGAGAAGCCAAAATATTATGGGACATCTGATTCAGAACACATCTGATCTGATAATTGTTGAAAGGAAGTGAGTCTGGGTAGCAGAGGGATAGTAAAATCAGAGAGAAGGAATTTGAAAAGATTTCCAAATACCAAGACTAACAATTTGTGGTTGAGCAGGTATGGCAAGTGAAAACTGAAATCATTTCGGTTAGTAACCAATGCTTTATAAGTGATACCAAAAGACTGAGAAGACCCAGCTTCGTGTTCTAGGGATAAATGAGATCTCAGCACATCAAAAGCAGAAGGTTGTCTTATTTTGAATAGTAAACATTTTAAGAAAATCTATGAATGTTCTTGTAAATGATCTTATATTCAAGGAACAAAATCTATCCAACATCTGGTAATTTGCATATAACGGGAGTGATGGTGGTGGTACCCTAATTCCAACTTCCAGTCATCTGTGCTGGGTCTTCTCAAGTATCAAATGTTCAAAAGTGGTTTTACAGGCTTTTCGTCTTAGTTGCACAGTAAATGGAATTTGCTGGTATTTTGGACTTCCTCCCTTTGGCTGCATCTGCCATGGTGGTTGGTTGTGAATTGAGAGGCTTCCCCTTCATTTGAGTTACAGCTTAATGCCTGCTTTGTGCCACCCATAAGGAGAGAAGACACATTGTCCTAAACAAGAGTCATGCTTCCTGGACCCTTCCAAAGGGCAGCTTTTTGAGAGGAGTGTTGGTGTATTTAGCAGCAGGGCGCTGAAGCTTTTAGGGTTCAAGGAGACACACAACACCACGACACAGGCCATGTGCTTCTAACCGTAAATTAAACGGAGCCACCCAGAAGGAAGGCTTGCCTTCGCATGCAGAGGAACTGAGTGGGAAATGGATCATCATCTCATACAGAAAATCTCTCCTGAAGTTTTGGGGATTCCAGCTTCCAATCCAGCATGAGGAACAAGGCAGCTGTTCTTGCTTGTCAAGTCCAAGTATTATAAATAGAAACACACAGCATTCTTCTCAGACATCGAAAGGTTGCAGTCTCAGCGGGGCCAAAGCTCCCATTCGCTGAGGTGATGGAGGTCTCAATGCATCGTTTCAAAAGGCTTTGTGGAGCGGTTCTCACCCTTTCATCCAGGGTGTAGCCATGATCTGCAGACTGGATGACACCTGGGGACCCTGGACAGCTTAGGCAGCCTTATAAATTCACCCCTCTCTTCTCCCAAGTGGGAAATGTGAGGATGATTAGTGCCTTGAGAAGGGAGTGAATCAGACTTTGGGCTGACTGTGTAAGAAATATCTGTCTCATTATGTCTGATGACTTAGGTGTCCATAGCAGCTGTATGGAGAAGGCTTTCTCTTTATGTCAGGCATGTCCAAAGTCCGGCCTGGGGGCCAAATGCAGCCCATTTTAAAATTTTGAGACATCAGCTTGCAGTTTTATGGTTTGCCTACCCTCCCAGCCTCCCTCGATCCCTCCAGCCACCTGCCCTGCCTTCCTACCCCCGGCTCCATTGCTGCACTGTCCTCCCCACCTCCTTGCAAAGGAGGGCAACATAGCGAGCAGCGGTGCATCTTGGGTGCGCATGGGCTGATTCCTGGGCCATGCAACAGCCGCTGGGCCCTTGGGTGCCTTAAAACCAGAGCATTTGTGGCTGTTGCAGTGGTGTGCGGGGCCCCCCCTGCCCCCCCGGTTCAGGCTGAATGGTCGGCCCCTACACATTTTCACCCCACCAAATCTGGCCCTCTTTACAAAAAGTTTGGACACCCCTGCTTTATGTTCTTCCCAGACTGTGGAATGCTTGGCTTCCAGAAGTGTTCTCTATTCTCTGGCTTTCAACTAATAAGGTATTAGGGTACCTCTTTTCAAGGCAGCCTTTCACTTTACTCTCAGAAGGGTGTTGTTTTAACCAAGAATCAGTGTAGTATAGTGGATAGTGTGTTGGGCTAGGATTCAGAAGATCTGGATATGTAATTCCTGTTTGGGGATTACATTTTGTAATGTAACCGCCTCTTTGAACCTGTGATTTATAAACTGCTTTCTCCTAAGGCTTTGAAGGCGTAAATCATCAAAGCGAATTCCTGGGTTCTTTAAAACTACTAAAACTTACAAAAACAAATAATTTCTCTGAAGGCAAAGTAAGATATAATGAAGGTTTATTTCTAACCAAAAGTACAAAGTATAATAGATCTAAGAAGATTCAAAAATGATTCAAAATGTAAGCATATTTGCCCTAAAAATAAAAATGGTCAATGGGAGGGTGTAAGAAAATGGTAAACCACTTCTTGAACAATTTACATATGGTGTAAACCCTATTAGGTTACTATAATTTTAAAAGAACTTGATGACTGTCACAATATGTAAAAGTTGACAAAATATATGTAATGTATATTTAAAGAGATAGGGAAAGAGAATTGTAAAATGGAGGCAGTTAGATTCTGCAGTCTCATGATGTTATCCACAAGTGCAAGGGATTAGTAATCACCAGCATGTTAAGTGATGAAGCACAGGTGGAATAGTTTATAACATCATGGTTGCATCAGATTGTGATTAGTGATGAGTCATATCTGATGGGGGCTAAACTGTATATAAGCACTAGCTTGACTTATGTTAGATGGGACTGTTTATGGTGAGAGACAGTACCCCACACTCTGTTGGTTGTATTGTAAATATTGCTTGGTGTCATGCTGCTTGTATATTTGATGTATATATGGAATATATGAGTCTTTACTCTAATCCATGCTTTGTCTCTCCGTTACTGAGTCCTGCTGTACTTTATACTTTATATCATTACTATCACTTTATCTACACGCAACGGCAGTGCGCTCTGTGCCACATTCATTGTTTATTGTTGATAATGACACATATACATTGTTTTGATTGCCTGCATCCAATTGCTAATCCTACCTAAAGTTAATGAGTTTATAGAATGTAAATCACTGCTTGTGTATATTCTGTCAATTCAGTGAGTCTACCTTAGTTGGAGCCGATGATGATGATGATGATGATGATGATGATACATTTCCCCCCTTTATTTCTGTAGTGTTAGATTTATTGTGCATTGCCTCAAAGGTATCTGGAAGTTGAGTCATGGCAACTGGACTTCTTTTTCTTGAGAGATAAAAACGTTTTGCTGCTCATCCCAACAGCTTCATCAGTCTGAATAAAGATAGTGCGAGTCCTCCATCTTATAGTCTGCTGTGACCTCTGGTCACCCTGGTCTGAAATAGGCTCATAAGATGAACAATGACCTGAAAAGGCTTGTTAAGTAGATAACAGTATCCATAGCATTAAGGTGAGCAATGGCCTAAGGTGCTGAAACCTATAAAGTATGGGTTGTTAGCTATGGGCTTGGTGGTGAAGGCTTTTAAAAAAAATGTCTGGGTATTTTTGAAAGCACAGTCTGATAAGTAGGAGATAGACTGTGTCTGAGGCCCTCACCTCTGTTGAGAAAGGGGGTTTCAATGCTCACATGAATGGCTTCCTTGACCCCTCTCTCAAACCACCTGTTTTCTCGGTCTAATATGTGTACATCCTCATGTTTGAATGAGTGCCCTTTATCCTTCAAATGGAGGTGTACTGCTGATTCTGGTCCTGAGCTGTTACCCCTCCTGTGTTGGGCCATCCTTCTGTTTAATGGCTGTTTAGTTTCTCCAATGTAGAGGTCTGCACACTCCTCACTGCATTGGACCACATATACTATATTGCTCCCTTTTTAGTTTTGGTATTGGGTCCTTTGGGTGGACAAGTCTCTGCCTTAGTGTGTTTGGGGGTTTGAAATAAACAGGGATGTGGTGTTTGCCAAAAATCCTTTTAAGTTTCTCAGACACTCCAGCCATGTAGGGAGTGACCAGGTTCTTCCGTCGGGTTTGGGACTAAAACAAAAAGGCCATAGCTAATGGCCCATACGTTATAGCAGTGGTTCTCAACCTTCCTAATGCCACAACCCTTGAATACAGTTGCTAATGTTGTGGTGACCCCTTGCCCTGCTTGGAAGAGGCCACAACCCCCTTTGGCAGGGCACTGCCACAGCTGCCATAGAGAACTTCCCTCTACAAGCACCCTCAGCCAATCACATCCTCCGGTGCCATTGACTAACATCCCCTCCGACCTATCTAGCTGTAACTCACTTTTCCTGCCCCTTCCTCCCCCTCCTCCTTCACACCCAAGCCGTTTGTGCCTTTTTCTTCACTGTTGTCTACTTAACAAGCCTATTCAGGCCATTGTTCATCTGGCGAGCCTATTTCAGACCTAGGTTAACCGAGGTCAAAGTGGACTATACGATGGAGGACTCGCACTAGCTGTATTCACACTGATGAAGCTGCTTGGATGAGCAGTGAAACATATCTATCTCTCAAGAAAAAGAAATGCAGTTGCCATGACTCAATTCCAGATATACTCACTTGGATGACTGAGAATCTTCACAGACAAATTGCCTAAAAGGCTTTTTGGTTAAAAAATTATGGATGATGATGATGATGATGATGACAATGACAACAATAACAACAACAAACAGATTATGGTACAGGCTGTTTCTATTCTTTTTGGAATGCATACGTGTAGGCTTGACACTGCTTTGACTATTCTAACTACTAGAGGAAGATTAGCTGAGAACCTCCAACATAAATACGAGTTTGTGCCTTCTATTAAAACTGTAAATATAGCAAGAAAAGGAAGATGGTATACCAGATATGAAAAAAGCAAAAACAATTTATTCTCTTTCCTGCTGAAAAGCATGAACTGCTGTGTCTGTTGCAGATAAGAAGCTTTTTCTAATTAGCCTTTGTGGTCTTACAGAAATTTTGATTTTTCTTAAGGAACTTCAGATTGTAATAAAGAAATTAAAAAGGATAGAGTTAAATTTAGAATAAAAGAATAATTAAAAATATGTCACTAAGATTAAAAGATAATTATATGCTGCAAACACTACCCAAAGTTCTCTGGGCGGCGTACAGTATGTTAAAATTCAACAAAAATTCCATTAAAAATACAATACCCTAAAACCTTTCATCTGGACCCACAACCTATATTATTTCAGAAGCTTCTGCAACAGAAATGTTTTGACCTGGCACTGAAACTTCATCAACCTCGGTCCTACATAGTCTGGGGCTGCTGCCGAGAAGACTCTTTTTTCTGCAAGCTATCTCTTTTACCTCCTTGAGGGATGGCTCTTTCAGGAGGGCCCCTGGATAGATCTTAGTTGCTGGGTAGGTTCATATGGAAGGGGGTGGTCCTTCAGGTACCCAGGGCATAAGCTTTTGGGGGCTTTATATGTCAAAACAGGCACTTTGAATTGGGCCCGGACAACAACTGATACCGAATGTAATTTAAACAGAATTGGCATGATGTGTTTCCAAGCAGCCTCACCACTCACCAGCCGCACAGTTCAATTCTGAACCAGTTGCAGTCACCGGACCATCTTCAAATGCTGCCCCATATACAGCACATTGCAGTAATCAATACGAGATGTTACCAGCGCTTGCGCAACTGTCATGAGACTCTGCTCGTCCAGGTAAGGATGCAACTGGTGTAACTCGCATATGTGGTGGTTGTGTGAAATACGAAAGAGGGAATAGACACTGATTTTAAGGAAATTCAAGAAAGTATAGGGAAAGGGTTCAAATGTCTCCTGAGGCTGTATTGTC
>JAHTLZ010000102.1:997402-1019637 GCA_023846285.1 Phrynocephalus versicolor
TCTGCCCTCCTCCTCTTCACCACTGTTGCGGGCCAGCCAGGCACCCTCCGGAGGGGTGGGGTGGTCACTTTAAGGACCCACATGGCCAACCGGCCTTTAAACTTCCTGCTTGGGTCCCAGGCAGTGGACCAGAAGTTTGAGTGGGAAGTTCAAAATGTCTGATCTGCTGCCAGGGACCTGAGAGGGAAGTTCAAAGGCAGGCTGGCCAGGTCGGTCCCCCACCCCTCCGGAGGGTGCCTGGCTGGTCTGCGGCAGCGGTGGCAGTGAGGAGGAGGAGGAGGGCAGATGGCATCGGCGACAGTAAGTTTTGTTTTTCTTCCCTCTTTGCCATTTGGGGGGTGTCGGGGGTGAAAATGTTCACCCCGGGAACCAACCACCTTATCACCACTGTTAACCCTGATAAGAGTGTTTGGTCTTTTCAGTGGATTTCACTGTCCGTGGGGGATCCTGGAACCATTCCCCCCACGGATGCTGTAGTCCTACTGTAAACAATGGAAGAAAGAGGAGGGGGAGTTAATAACAATACTGGTGATGGTGGCAAGGATGATTTTTTTGCCAAAAATTGGAAACCCAGCAACCAAATAACATTGGAGAAATGGTGCAGGGAGTTATGGAATATGGCAATTAACATTTATTTATTTATTTATTTATTTATTTATTTATTTATTTATTTATTTTATTGAGCTTTTATACCACCCGTCTAAGGAGAAAGCTTCTCTGGCAGTGTATAGATGGAATAAATAATTTGATAGAGTTTAGAAACAATTGTAAACACAAAATAAAGAGGACATTATAATACTAAAACAATTACACATTAAACTAAAATGGATGAGCGTTCCAATCACACATTACAGAACTCAGTGCAAAGGCAGTTTTAATGCAAGAAGGAAAATGCAAGTAGCTTCGTGCAACAAGAGGAGCTGCTCTTACCAGGGAGATTTTGGCTGAATTTAAATCCCTGGTTGTTAGTTTGAATCACCCTGTAGAAGCAAACACAAGGCAAATTTCAAGCGATGGTAAACAGCAAAAATTAGGAAGGTTAGAGTGTCTTCAGTGCTTCATAATGGAACAGACCTTCATCTGAAATGGAGACAAAGGGTGGTGGTTAGAGATTGGTGCTACATAGTGCCACTACCCAGCTGTTTGTAAGCCCCATTTGCTCTCTTCCCAGTTTTCTTGCTAGACTATGTATGTTGTCTGGGTGCTTGTTTGTTAGTGGTGAACCAATTAACACTGGAGCCTGGCCAGCCCTTTCCTGCCCTTCCCCCCAAGCAGCTGATCACTCACTGGCTGTGCGGGGACACTCTCCCTCCCGCCTCCTGGCCGGAGTGGTTGTCTGCCTGGGGAGGCAGGGAAGGGACTGCAGGGCTCCAGCACTGCTTGGCATTCCAGCCCCCCAAAAGGGACCCAGCAGCACATGGAGCCCAGCAAGTGAACCGTGGGGCTGAGGAGAGGGGAAATGGGGGTTAAAAACAGCTGGGCAGCAGCGCTTCATAGATCACTCATCTCGAGTGGTTATCACATCCACTGTTTCTGCCCTCCAGTGAATCTTATCTTTATCATAGTTATGAAGAACTAAAGGGCAAAGACAGCACTGGAAGACACACTTCCTAACTAGTCTTGCCATGCAATGAACAAGTCATGGAAGATTTCTGGATGTTAGTTGGGCTCACAAAGCCCATCTAACAGGACTGGGAATGGATGGGATGGATGACATGGGACAGCCTTTGCCTGACAAGCTTCCTTCTCCTGTCATGTCACCTAACTTTTCCCACTCCCTGACACCCATTGCTGTTTTCTGCTTGGAATAGGAAAAGCGTGGAATCTCATTCCTGTCTCAGCATGGAGGGAATCTCTTTGCGTGCTCCTTGCCATCTGGTGGGATGACACAAGGCACAAGGGAAACTTCTTGTCATCGCTGATCTTTTGCTGGAAATATCAGAGGAATTCCAGACTGGCTGTACTTGTCATCCCAGTTGAGAAATAGAGCAGAGTGGGCAGGAAATTATTATGCCATGGCTGACCTCTTGTAGAACCCACAAACTGTCTTGGGTTCATAAGGAGAGAGAATGTTTCAATCTTAGACAACATGTGTAATATACATCCAGTCTCAAAAATGACTGGGGGGAGACTCCCGTCTTGAGCCCTGGTGAATCACTTTCAGTGCAGTCTTTTGCATCTTTATTTTAGTTTAGGATTATGCCCTCAGTCATTCCGCCATCCTGTGGTTGACAACCATTGTGATAAATTTGGCATTTTATGATAAACACTGAATACCTTGTTGTTTAAAAAAATGGGTGAAATCTTTGAATTTCAGCAAAAACTTCCTAACTGTTGGAGCATACAACAGTAGAACCAGTTACCTCAGGAGTGACAGGCACTTTAATGCTGGAGCCAAGAGAAAATTAGAGAACTATCCATCAGATTTACTTGGATGTAGATTCCAGCATTTATCTGGGGATTGGAATCTGTCAGAATCCTAACCAGAATGTGCTAACAAATATGGAAAGCAAATATGGAAAGTGGCCACTAGAATGGCAATATTCAATGTACATTCCAGTCGCCAAGAAAGAAGATGCCAAGGAGTGTAAGACCTATAGGACAATTACACTAATTCCCCATGGAAGCAAAGTGATGTTGCAACTTAGACTATTAGAACTTTTATGGAGAGATAAATGCCCAATGTTCAATTTAGATTTCAAAAAAGGAGGAGGCACTTGAGACCATATTGCAGATATCCTGTGGTTGCCCGGGAAGATCAATGAATGTTAGAAGAAAATCAGTCTGTGCTTTATACATGACAGCAAAATATTTGACCATGTAAATCATGAGAAGCTATGGGTTGTTCTGAAAGAACCAGGTGTATCTCAGTACTTGATTGTCTTGCTACCATTAGGACAGAATATGGAGTGACAGAGTGGTTTTCTGTTGGCCAAGGTGTCAGAAAAGGGTGTATTTTATCCTGTTATCTGTTCAATCTGTACACAGTACAGAAAGCCAGACTAAGATGCCCTTTTGTTCATGGAAATTTCACACATCAACAACATTTCTGGGAGAAGTGTTCTTTGTTAGTACCCAGAATTTCCAACTTAATATGATCAATGGCCTTGCTAACTGAGAGAGTTCTCTAATCCTAAAAAGTAACTTTCCTCAACTTGTCTTTGGGCCTCTGGGGGCATTGCAGTTAAAGTTCTTTTCCTCAAGTTCCTTCCCCTAATTTGAACAACTGTATCCTAGACTAAGCTAAGTTCAAATATTTGAAGGGCTGTCATACAGAGAAAGAGTAGGTTGTGCTCCCGATCATCCCAGAGTGCAGGATGCACAACATTGGCCTCAAGTTAAGAGAACCCAGCTTTCAGATGAATACCAGAAAAACTTCCCTAACTGTTGGAGCAGCATAAGAATGGAACCTATTACCTCGAGAGGTGGTGAATGCTCCAACACTGGAGGCATTCAAGGGAAATTTAAACCACCCCCTGATTGATATCCTTTGGTTTATATTCCTGCATGGGGCAGAGGGTTGGACTTGATGGCCTTGTAGCCCCCTTCCAACTTCACTATGCTATGGTACTATGATTCCAGGAAGCATTTGCTAAGGCCCTGTAGAGATGGGGAAGAAGGTCAGCCCTTTGGTTTTCTGAACGGTGGCTTGATCTGTGCAGTGGTTGCTTCAGCAAATGGAGGAGGTTAATAAGCGAAGTATCTTAGCAGTCTTGAACAAATTTTCCAAGCAAATTTGTAGTTATTGTTCTGTGACATTTGGGTTGCTTTTTCATTTCAAAAGCACACTTAAAGGCCAGCACAGCTAGTACTGTCTGCCTTCCAAAAATTTCCTGTCTACACCAAAGAATTACAGCTGAGTAATACATTATTTTGCCTTGTTGCCTTATAAGCCTTATTTAGACTTATAAATGGGGGCACACTGTTACTTTTGTGTCCCAGTTGATCAGCGAGGCTACAGAATACAACAGGCTGTGCTGTCCTTCCATCATTGTAAAGCTAATTACGCTGCTGACAATGAATCCTGTAATAAGACTTCCTGAGGTAGGAACTGGCAAGCCACTCCAATATGTCTGCCAAGAAAATGCCATGGACAGAAACAAAAGGCTAAGACATAGGATGCTGGAAGATGAGCCCCTCAGGTCAGAAGGCGTCCAACATGCTACTGAGGAAGAGCGGAAGAAAAGTACAAGTAGCTCCAGAGTTAATGAAGCAGCTGGGGCAAGCCAAAAGGATGCCTAGCTGCAGAAGTGCCTGGAAGAGAAAGGAAAGTCCAATGCTGCAAAGAGATATACTGCATAGGAACCTGGAATGTGAGATCTATGAACCAGCGTAAGCGGGATGTGGTCAAACGTGAGATGGCAAGAATAAACATTGACATCTTGGGCATCAACGAACTTAAACAGGAATGGGTGAATTCAGTTCAGATGACTATCACATCTACTACTGTGGGAAAGAATCCCGTTGAAGAAATAGTGAACAAAAGAGTGGGAAAAGCAGTGCTGGGCTACAACCCAAAAAAATGATAGAATGATTTCGGTATGATTCCAAGGCAGCCCTTTCAACATCACAGTAATCCAGGCTTATGCACCAACTACCGGTGCTGAAGAGTCTGAGATTGACCAATTTATGAAGACTTACAACTCCTTCTAGAACTGACACATCTACTACTGTGGGCAACAATCCCATAGAAGAAATGGAGTAGCCCTCGTAGTCAACAAAAGAGTGGGAAAAGCTGTGCTGGGATACAACCTAAAAAAAATGATAGAATGATTTCGGTATGATTCCAAGGCAGCCCTTTCAACATCACAGTAATCCAGGCTTATGTACCAACTACTGGTGCTGAAGAGTCTGAGATTGAGCAATTTTATGAAGACTTACAACTCCTTCTAGAACTGACACCAAAGAAAGATGTTCTTCTCATCATAGGGGATTGGAATGCTAAAGTGGGGAGTCAAGTGATAAAAGGAATAACTGGCAAGTTTGGCCTTGGAGTTCCAAATGAAGCAGGGCAAAGGCTAATTGAGTTTTGTCAAGATAACAAGCTGGTCATTGCAAACACTCTTTTCCAACAACACAAAAGGCGACTCTACACATGGACATCACCAGATGGACAATACCAGAATCCGATTGCTTATGTTCTCTGCAGCCAAAGATGGAGGAGCTCTATACAGTCAGCAAAAACGAAACCTGGTGCTGATTGTGGCTCAGATCATCAGCTTCTTATTACAAAATTCAAACTTAAACTGAAGAAAGTAGGGAAGACCACTGGGTCAGTCAGGTATAATCTAAGTCAAATCCCTTTTGAATACACAGTGGAAGTGAAGAATAGATTTAAGGAACTAGATTTGGTGGACAGAACACCTGAAGAACTATGGATGGAGGCTTGTAACATTGTACAGGAGGCTGCAATGAAAACAATTCCGAAGAAAAGAAAATGCAAGAAAGCAAAGTGGCTGTCCAACAAGGCCCTACAAACAGTGGAGGAGAGAAGGGACGCAAAATGCAAGGGAGAAAGGGAAAGATACAGAAAATTGAATGCAGACTTCCAAAGAATAGCAAGGAGAGAGAGGACGGCCTTCTTGAATGAACAGTGCAAAGAAATAGAGGAAAACAATAGTAAAGGAAAAACCAGAGATCTATTCAAGAAAGAGATATTAAAGGAGCATTTTGTGCAAAGTTGGATATGATAAAGGACAAAAATGGTAGGGACCTCACTGAAGCAGAAGATATCAAGAAGAAATGGCAAGAATACATAGAGGAATTATATCAGAAAGACCTGGATGTCCCTGATAATCAAGATAGTGTATTGCTGACCTGGAGCCAGACATCCTGGAAAGTGAAGTCAAGTGGGCCTTAGAAAGCATTGCAGGTAACAATGCTAGTGGAGGTGACAGCATTCCAATTGAACTCTTTAAAATCTTAAAAGAGGATGCTGTAAAGGTGCTGCACACGATATGCCAACAAATTTGGAAAACTCATCAGTGGCCAGAGGACCGGAAAAGATAGGTCTACATCCCAATCCCAAATAAGGGGAAAGCTAAAAACTGCTCCATCTATTGCACAATTGCACTCATTTCACATGCTGGCAAGGTTATGCTCAAAATTCAACAAGGCAGGCTTTAGCAGTATGTGGAAAGAGAACTTCCAGAAGTGCAAGCTAGATTTTGAAGGGGCAGAGGAACTAGAGATCAAATTGCCAACATGCGCTGGATTATGGAGAAAGCCAGAGAGTTCCAGAAAAACCATCTGCTTCTGCTTCATTAACAATGCCAAAGCCTTTGACTGTGTGGACCACAACAAACTATGGCAAGTTCTTAAAGGAATGGGAATGCCTGACCACCTTATCTATCTCCTAAGAAATCTATATGTGGGACAAGCAGCAACAGTCAGAACAGGATATGAAACAACTGATTAGTTTAAAATTGAGAAAGGACTACGACAAGGCTGTATACTGTCACCTTGCCTATTTAACTTATATGCAGAGTACATCATGTGAAAGGCAGGTCTGGATAAATCACAAACCGGAATTAAGATTGCCAGAAGAAATATCAACAACCTCAGATACGCAGATTATACTACTCTCATAGCAGAAAGTGAGGAGCAATTAAAGAACCTCTTAATGAGACTGAAAGAGGAGAGTGAAAATAATGGGCTGAAGCTCAACATAAAAAAACTAAGATCATGGCCACCGGTCCCCTCACCTTCTGGCAAATAGAAGGGGAAGAAATGAAGGCAAGGACAGAGTTTATTTTCTTGGGCTCCTTGATCACTGCAGATGGCCACTGCAGCAACGAAATAAAAAGACACCTGCTTCTTGGGAGGAAAGCAATGGCAAACCTAGATAGCATCCTAAAGAGCAGAGACATCACTTTGCCAACTAAGGTCAGGATAGTCAAAGCTATGGTTTTTCCAGTAGTGATGTATGGAAGTGAGAGCTGGACTATAAAGAAGGCTGATCGCCGCAGAATCGATGCTTTTGAGCTGTGGTGCTGGAGGAGAGTCTTGAGAGTCCCCTGGACTGCAAGGAGATCAAACCTACCCATCCTGAAAGAAATCAACCCCAAGTGTTCACTGGAAGGACAGATTTTGAAGCTGAGGCTCCAGTACTTTGGCCACCTCATGAGGAGAGAGGAGTCCTTGAAAAAGTCCCTGATGTTGGGAAAGATTAAAGGCAAAAGTAAAAGGGGATGGCAGAGAATGAGATGGTTGGACGGTGTCATCGATGCAACCAATATGGATTTGACCAAACTGCAGGAGGCAGTGGAAGACAGCACGAATAGCCGGACATGACTGAACGACTGAACAACAACAAAAATACATTATTGCTTCACATTACTTGAAGAGTGATGCAAGTGTTCAAATTCCTTCTTATTCATTGTCCTGCTGTGTAAGCTCAGGTATGCATAAGCAAGCTTGTTGGCATCATTTGATAAGGACATTTTTTTGTCTCTGGTTCCTTTCATTTCCCACACCATCATTAATGCAGCTGGATAGTTGATGCTCCACCTCAGAACCACGGGAACACTGCTTAATGCTGGAACTTTGTGGTATAGTAGTTAAACTGCAATATTGCTTCCAAAACTATGCTCACAGCCTGGGGTTCAATCCCAGCTAGCCGGCTCTAGGTTTACTCAGCCTGCCATCTTTCCAAGGCAGGTAAAATGAATCTTGGCTTGCTGGGAAAGGGGCAATGCCTATCCTGCATTATTGTAAACTGCCCAGAGATTGCTTTAAGTGCTATGTGGTGATATATAAGCAGCACACTTTTTTTAAAACTAGGGAAAAATGGAAGACAGCAGGCCAGTTTCCTGCTATTCCACTTAGACAAAGTGTTCAAATAAATGATATTAAACTGTCTAGCCCATAAAATTGAGCCTCTTCTAATTCTGGAACAGGCAGGGAGAAAAGAGATACAGTAGACAACCTCTGTTTGATTATGGTAATCTTAAACTGATGAAAGGTTTAGCCTATGTTAATTGGCCCTTTCCCAGTTTAATCCCAGTGCACTACAGGCAGCTGAATGCAGATGAGTTGCACCGGCTCATCTCCAGTGTACGGGCTTCAGAGAGGCCCCAATATTCCCTTTGGGGGGAAATATGGAAATATTTGCACAGAGGTCTCTTGAGTTACATAATGGATTGTATGAAGTGCTATTAAGCACCACAAAAGAAGCTAACACAGACCACAAAGGGTTTGTGCGTTGAAGCAAAGAGCTCACAGACTTCCTCAGGCATTTGTGGGCTTAGACAATGTTGACCTCTGATTCTTTTTCTTTTTGAAAGGTGAATAAGGCATGTTTACCATTTATTGCAGTTTTGGCAAGAATAAAAAGGTCCTTAGGAACAAATTGTGCTTCTTTCTGCACCAGAATCTCTTAAGCCAAAGCTGACTGGAGGTCAAGAAAAATTCATTTGATGGGCAGGCAAATGAAATTTGTGAAAGACAGTTTTGGTGGAAGTACTGTAGTGTGATTCCCAGTGTAATGGACTAGGATTCAAACGAACAGTGCTCAGATCTCCCCAGTCAGCCATGGAAACTCATTGGAGGAGTGGAACTGGTAGAACCACCCCTTAAATATCTCACCTGCCTTGAAAGAGCTCTTAGGATCGCTATAAGTTGGATCCAACTTGTCGGTACAGAACACACAGTGTTTTTACACCTCTTAAGAGACATGGTGAGAAGAAACACATCTCAGCTCAATAATTCATGCAATTCCTGAGCCTATTTTTGGATAACTACTGTGTCCACAAAATTATTCATGGACTTTAAGATGAGAGAAGCTGAAAAAGAAATCCAGAAGTTGAGTCATGGCAGCTGAACTTCTTGTTAGATGGAAATATCCACCAGCACACCAAGATCTCTTTCCTGATCCGTCACAGATACCTCAGAGCCCATGAGTCGATAGATAAAGGGTTTTGTTTGCCCCAATATGCATTACTTTACATTTTCCTACATTGAAATGCATTTGCCATTTCACAGCCTGTTCCACCATCATTATAAAATGATGCTTATAACGTTGTGTAAGTAGATAGAATTCTGAAATTAGCTGTTATGGGTTTTTCGGACTGTGGCCGTGTTCTGGAAATTTTTCTTCCTGACATTTCGCCAGTCTCTGTGGCCGGCATCTTCAGAGGGCAAGGAGCTCAGGGAACTAGGAGTTCTCTCTGTGCTCTGAAGTATAGAGTAAGTGAGACTGTGGGGTTTCAAAATTTCTCCTATTTAGGAGAATAGGTGTTAGTCATTGTATGGTGATGGAGGGCTTAAGTAGTTTCCCTGCAATCAGGGGTAGCAGCGATCCTTCTCTGTAGTTGATGGGTGTTGTTAGCTGTTCTATTGCATGAACTGATTGATGGTGCTTGTGGCTGGGTGGGAATAATTGAACTTTGATCTTTTGCACCCTGTAGTTTTCAGTTCTGGAAGCCAGGCTTTGTTGATTGTTTAGACTTTCTTCTTTTTTGTTGAAACTGCGCTTATGTTTGGGTATTTGAGTGGCTTCCCAGTGTAGTCTGACATAATGATTGGTAGTGTTGTCCAGTACCTCTGTGTCCTGGAAGAGAATTTCATGTCCATTTTGTTTCAGGGTGTGTTCAGCTACTGCTGATTTTTCAGGCTGTTTTAGTCTGCAGTGTCTTTCATGTTCTTTTATTCTGGTCTGGGTGCAGTGTTTTGTGGTCCCGATATATACCTGGCCACAACTACAAGGTATCCGGTATACTCCTGCAGTGGCTAGTGGGTTCCTTCTGTCCTTTGCTGACAGTAGCATCTGTTGTATTTTTGTAGTAATCCCAGTGTAAAATGTTGTTTATAGGTTGTGTTTTTTCAACACTTTATCCATGTGGTCCATAACTCCTTTTATGTATGGCAGAAATACTTTGTTTCTTGGGGGCCATTTTTCGTCTTCAGTTTGGTGTTGTTGTTTTGGTTTGATGGCTCTTTTGATTTCATTCTTGGAATAGCCGTTTGGATAGGGCCCAATTCAGGTGGCTGAGTTCAGTGTTTTGGAATTCAGCTTCACAGTTTCAGTTTGCACGGTCTACAAGGGTTTTGATTCCATCAGTAAGTGTCAGATGGCAACTAACACTGCTCCAGTTGTGCAGTGTCTGGTTGCAGGCACAGAAAACATGTTGTAGGACAGTGATGGCGAACCTATGGCACGGGTGCCAAAGGGGGCACTCGGAGCCCTTTCTGTGGGCACCCGACATCATCCCTTCATAGCCACCTGTATACAGGTTAAATTACTGTATTGGCACTTTGCAAAAACATCAGTGGGTTTTGAATTGCAGTTTTGGCGCTCGGTCTCTAAAAGGTTCGCCATCACTTCCTGCTATCAAGCTTGGAGACCATCCGGTTTGAACCTATAGCTTCCAGATATCAACACAGTTCATGGCTGTGCCAGCAATGTGATTTCAGGAACTATGGTCCTTTAAAGGTACTGGAACAAGTTCTGAGGGTGTGTTATAGGAGCATAGAGATGGGAAGTTATGCTTTTGGGCTCTCATGTCTCAGATGGACCAAGCTAAATGTGGAACTCTGGGAGATGCAGTTCATGTGAACTGCTAGACAGCTCAGTGGTTTTGGTATCTGGCTGCAGAGCCAGCGGTTATTTATTTATTTATTTGGTGCATTTTTATACCGCTACCTTTTTCCATATAGGAACTCAGGGTGGTTTCCAATAAAAAACAGCTAAAACACAGCTAAAACAACAGGGAGCAATAAGAATAAGAGGCAAGGATAAAATAGGAGAGTGGCAGAGAGGGAGAACCCTCAGCGGGGAGCAGCAGATCAAAAAAGTAAAAAAAAGAGAGAGAGTAAACAGAAATGAGGTCACCATATGCCTCCTTAAAAAGCAGAGTTTTTAAAGCCTTTTTGAAGGCAGGCAGGGACTCTGCAGGGCGCAGCTCACTTGGAAGTTGGTTCCATAGAGAGGGGCCAACAACCGAGAAGGCGCAGATCTGGGTGATCCTGTGGAGTTGGGAAAAAAGGGCCGGACTCCATGATTTCAAAGGGTCCCTTCCAGTTCAGCAGCTCTAAGATTATTATTCTCATCATGTAAAATGAACCTTTAGCAGAGGCTCTCCCGGCACCAACACTGCGGCAGTGAGCTTCCATCACCCCCACCTTGAAGCTTTTCTATTTCTGTTGGCAAGAGGTAGGTGCTGCGTGCTATTGTCTTGCATTTGCTGCAGTTATAACCTGCCAGAAATCCGCTGCATTCCTTGTCAAGGCAGCACGTCAAGCTGCAGGGCTCCCTCTCCCCTCGCCACTCTGCTTGTCCTCCAAAGCAGGCCCTGGCCCACTGCCCAAGGAATTAAGTCTCAGGCAATGAGCAACACATGTGCCGCCTGTGCCACACAGCCGCCTATTGTTTGTGTGACAATAGAGCATCTTGGGACCTGTAAGTTAATCATCATCTTTTTTTGCAGACCTAAATAATGGATAGTGGTACACAGCAGGGCTCTGGGCATTACTCTGTAATCAGTTTATTAGGAAACGGACGACAGCCAACAAGATGGAACGGCATTCTTTCCTTCACGAAAGCCCTGAAAATGAAATTGCATGTCATTGATAAGTAATTTGCCAGTACGATGATCTTTAGAAACCTTGTCACATCCCATTGGCTTGTTTTCTCTTGGGTTTTTAAAGTTTTATTTTAAAACAGCTTACTAAGAGAAACAATCTTTGGGAGTCTTTGCCAACACTCTTTAAACTGCTGGCATGCAAGAAAACCTTTTCTATTAAACTCTTCTTCCTTTGTCTTACTCATATATCATGTATCTATTAAATTATGTTAGTTATGTGCCTTTTTACCAACCAAAAAGCTCAATGTATTGGAGGAATTCTAATACCAAAGAGGTATTTGTGGCTATTTAGAAGAAAAGCTATTAAGATGATACCTGTTGGAAGTACATAAAATTGTGGATGGTGTGGAAAAGATGTTAAACATGTTGAGAGTTTGTAGACAATGATTGAAGCATAATATAAAAAACCTTGTAGAGTATGAATGGTATTCTTCCTCATGTATGCAGCGGTTGAAAATGATATTCACATTGTCTTAGAAAATGTGAAAATGTTTATGGTATAACATCTGGTAGAATAAACTAACATTGCTTTAAAATATTTGTACTCAATGTCGGCTTGTGAGTTTATTTATTTATTTATTTATTATTTATTTATTTATTTGTTATATTTATACCCCGCTTATCTTCCTTGCGGAACTCTAAGCGGCTTACAGTAGGCAACATGTGCCCAATCAACAGAATTACAATCAGATATAAAACAAAGCATATCGTAATATTTAAAAACCCGGAAACCCCCAGCAAGCTAAATAAGCATCAAAACAAGAAGACCAAGCGAGCAAAGATATCAACAACACTAAGCACTAAACACAGCCATTGGTCTCTTGGTTATAAGAGATGGTGGGGGGGGGGATAAATAAATAATAAAAAAAAATTAGTTAGGGCTCGCCAAAGGCCTCTCGAAACAAATAGTTTTTAAAGCTTTTCGAAAGGCCAGCAGGGACTCTGCAGAGTGCACTTCGGATGGAATTCCAAAGGGAGGGGGCTGCCACCGAGAAAGCCCGGTTCCGGGTGACCGATTTCCGGGCCTCTCGTGGGGTGGCAACCCGGAGCGAGTGCGCTCGCACCTGCCGAACAGGTCGGGCCGAGATGGATCGCTGGGCGATTCGCTCCGACAGGTAGTCCGGTCCCAAGCCATGGAGGGTTTTATACACTAAAACCAAGACCTTGAATCTAATCCGGGCTGCAACGGGCAACCAATGCAGGCGGGTCAGGACTGGGGAGATGTGGTCAAACCGACGCACACCAGCCACCAGCCTGGCCGCCGCATTCTGTACCCGCTGCAGTCTCCGGAGAGGAGTCAAGGGCAACCCCATGTAGAGGGCGTTACAGTAGTCCAGCCTCGAGATCACCAGCGCTTGGACCACTGTTCTCAGAGAGTCACCATCCAGGTACGGGCGGATCTGGGCGATCTGGCGGAGGTGGTAATACGCGGCCCTGGACACCGACGCCACCTGGGCTTCCATGGTGAGCGCCGGGTCCAGGACCACGCCCAGATTCCGCGCCCTCTCCACAGGGCGGAGGGAAACTCCCCCCAGACAGGAGAAGGGGCCACCGAACCCAGATGGAGAGCTCCCAAAGAACATGACCTCCGTCTTCTCGGGGTTGAGCTTAAGCCTGTTCGCCCCGGTCCAAGTCAGCACGGCGTCCAGGCACCCATCAAGGATCCTCACAGCTTCCTCTGCAGAGGTGGAAAAGGAGAGATAGAGCTGCGTGTCATTAGCGTACTGATGACAGCACACTCCAAATCTCCTAATGACCCCAGCCAACGGCCTTACATAGATGTTAAACAGCATGGGAGAGAGCGACGACCCCTGAGGGACTCCACAAGGGAGGACCCACGGGGCCGACAACTCCCCGCCATACTGAACATACTGGGGACGGCCCTCCAGGAAGGATCGGAGCCAACTGCGAGCAGTGCCCCCGATTCCGACCTCAGAGAGCCGATCCAGCAGGATACCGTGGTCGACGGTATCAAAGGCCACTGACAGATCCAGGAGGACCAACAGGGTAGAGCAACCCCTGTCGGCCGCCCAGATCAGGTCATCTTGCAGGGCGACCAAAGCTGTTTCGGTCCCCCGACGGGGCCTGAACCCTGACTGGCAAGGATCGAGGCACTGCCGATCCTCAAGGTATGACTGCAGCCGGACCGCCGCCACCCTCTCGATGACCTTGCCCATGAACGGGACATTAGCGATCGGACGGTAGTTACCTAGATCGTCCGACGCCAGGCCGGGCTTCTTTAAGATGGGCTTAACCACCGTCTCCTTCAACCGGGAGGGAAAAACCCCCTTGGTGAAAGAGGCGGTGGCAATTACAGAAGCCCATTCAGCCATAGTCCCGCTGGCAGCTTTGATTAGCCAAGCAGGGCAAGGGTCGAAAGGGGTGGACGCCGGCCGGCAATGCGCCATAGCCCGAGAGGCCTCGACAGCAGAAACAGGCCCAAGTGCATCCAACCGAGGCGACGAAGGTGGACCAGCGACTGGGGGTGCCGGGGCAGTGCTACTGCAACCGGAGTCGAAGCCGGCCCGGATGGCCTGTATCTTAGATCGAAAGAAGGCTGCAAAGTGCTCACTACTGAAATCAGTAGGAGGAGGCCTGACCAGACTAGGATTGGAGAGGTCCCAAACCATCCGGAAGAGCTCCGCCTGGCGGTTGGAGGCCTCTCCAATTCTCTGGGAGTAAAACGATGACTTAGCCTCCCAGATCGCGTTGGAATAGCGACTAGTCTGGGAATCAACAGCAGCCTTACTAATAACCGTCCGGGTTCTTCTCCAGCTGCGCTCTAGCCTTCTCCTTACCTGCTTCATTGCTCGGAGCTCTGCCATGAACCACGGCGAAGACCAAGCTCGGCACCGGAGAAGGCGCTTGGGGGCGATCCGGTCTATGGTGTGGACAGCTGTTTCGAACCAATGGTTAGCCACTACCTCGACCGGAGCGTCAGTCAGTCCACCAGAAAGCTCCCCGAAGACCTCCTGGAACCAGTTAGGGTCCATGAGTCTTCGAGGGCGGGCCAATACAAGAGGCCGAAGGTCCCCGCGAGGGGGGGCGTGATCGCCAGGGGAAAAGAAAGCAGGTTATGGTCCGACCATGACACAGGTAGGGAGACAAAGTCCCCTACCCCCAGACTCGAAGTCCCCGACATGGAGGTAAACACCAGATCTGTCGTTTGACAGATCCACAGCTGTTTCATCAAATATTCTTATCAGCAATAAGGTGACAGAATTTTTGGGTTCCTCAGAGGGGGATTCTTTAAAAACTCAGTCATGGCAGCTATAAATGCTACCTCTGCTGTAAATAACTATTCAGCCATGATTACTGCCCTAAAAGCAGTATTAACTCCCAAACAACCCCCCACAGAAGTTATTCCAAGAGCAAGTGGCCCCAAGTGGTTTGATAAGGAGTGTTGTGCACTCAAAAAACAACTGAGAGAGATATATAATCATTATAGGAGTGAAAATATGAACATACTACCACAAAGGTACTATAAAATAAAGAAAGAATACAAACAACTGATAGCTGTTAAAAAGAGACAAGCAATTCAGGAAAGATGGAATGCATTGATAGAATCCTCATTAAATAAAAACTCCAAACTTTTTTGGGCAATTGTGACAGGTGCCCTAGGTCCGTCCCCTAATCCTCCATGCTGTAACATCTCAGCAGACACTTGGGAACAGCACTTCTCCACTTTATTTGAAGATATCAAAGACAGCCCAAAAGATAGCTCCTACACCATAAATATATCTGATACTCCACCTTGGAATCCTGTTACCCAATCTGAAATAAAATATCTTATCAGTTGTATCAAATCAGGCAAAGCTCCAGGGATTGACACCATTCTGCCAGAAATATTAAAAACCAACACAGGCTGGTGGGCCCCCTTGATAGCCCATCTGTTCACACATATTAACAACACAGGTAAATTCCCTGTTGATTGGTTAGAGGCTATTGTCATACCGGTTTTCAAGAAAGGTGATACAGGAGATCCATCAAATTACAGGCCCATCAGTTTACTGTCAGTCGTGGGCAAACTGTATGCTAGGTACCTAAATCAAAAACTAACAACTTGGATAGAAGATCAAAATATTCTGGGAAATGAACAGGCAGGATTCAGAAAGGGTAGATCAACAATAGATCACTGTATCCTCTTAAATCACCTAGCTGAGAAATATATGACCTCTTTTTTTTTTTTTTTTTTTGCATTTATATCCCGCTTATCTTCAAACGAACTCTAAGCGGCTTATGGTAATGGTCTGTTCACCGCATTCATAGATTTAAAATCTGCCTTCGACTCTATCCCAAGAGAGAAACTATGGACCAAGTTGTGTAATACTTCCATTGATAAGCGACTTCTGTATCTTATCAAATGCCTCTACCAGGGAACCACACTTCGTATTAGATGTGGGATAGAAGGGGAATTGACAAAATCTATCCCCGCCAATAGGGGAGTACGCCAAGGATGTATACTGGCACCTATGTTATTTAACCTCTATCTAAATGATTTGATTCAGAGCTGCCTTGCTCCAGACTTTCACCCACCAAGTTTGGCTAAAACCAAATGCCCTTTACTTTTGTACGCAGATGATGCTGTGCTGCTCTCATTATCAGAAATTGGCCTTAAACGCCTAATGCGAGCATTTATGGAATACTGTAAGCTCAATCAACTGAATATAAACATTAGTAAAACAAAAATTATGGTCTTTAAGAAGCATGCAGCACTAAAAAAGTGGAAAAATAATGGGAAATACATCGATCAGGTTAAACAATTCAGATACCTGGGCATCTGGTTCCACCAGAATCTTTCTTGGGCCCCCCATAGAAGGTCTGTTATACAGACAGCTCAGAACACCAGCAAGGCCATTACCCGTTTCTTCTTTAGGAAGGGTGGGCAATTTATACCAGCTGCTATCCAGATATTCAGGTCCAAGGTCCTACCTCAGCTGTTATATGGAATCCCAGTATGGATCCTGGGCTTTCATACAAACATTGAGAGTATCCTTTCAAGGTTTTTAAGGTCTATTCTTGGATTGCCAAAATGTGTTTCTGTAGCAGGTCTACGACTTGAGGTAGGCATCTCCTCAATCGAATGTACTGCCTGGTTACATGCGTTCAGATATTGGATCAAAGTGTTATATGCTGACACTTCCTCTGGATATCTACATCTTTTGATGAAAGATGTATATACCTGCTCCTGGTTAAAAATCTTCCCAACCAAACTGCATTTCTTAGGCCTGTCTATGGATTTTTTTCACATTTATGAATTGAAGACAGTTAAGTCCATTATTGAAAAGCGAATTAAAGATATTGATTTCCAGTCTTCTACAGAGAAGGCTCAGAAAATTTGTTCACCCATGCATTTTGGGTTAAATCTTGAATTTCATCAAAGTGCTAAATATCTGGGAAAACTGACAATCCCAAAATATCGACAGATTTTTTCAAGAGCCAGATTTAACTGTCTTCCATCTGCAGTTTTAGAGGGTCGCTACAGTGGCATACCATATGAAAACCGATTATGCCCCTGCAATGATACAGAAATTGAAACATTGCAGCATGTTCTTTTTATATGTAGTTATTACAGAGACGAACGCATCAGGCTTCTTTACCCTGTAACGAGAGGTCTACCCGGCAGATCCTTGGACTGGTATACAAGATATCTTCTAGAAGACAGAAATAAGTCCATCACAGAACTTGTGGCCAAATTCCTTCTCTCAGCCCAAAAGACACGAAAGAGAATTTTGGCGCTTACCAAATTTTAAGTTTCTTTTATTTATTGGAATATGTACTTGTTTGAATGTATACTGTATTTTATTGGGCCTTTGGCTGTAAAATAAAAATTGATTGAATATTCTTATCAGACATAGTAACAGACAAGCAGATTCCTAACAGGCAGCACCTAACAGGCTACTTCGGACCTAGAGATGGGCATGAATTAATTTGTTCTGCTTTGTATGAAGCAAGTTGCATGGCATGACAGGTGCCTCACAGACCTTTCCACCTTTGCCTGGGCAGGCTGGCTCACTCACCATCTGGCTGTGCTACCCGGATCCTCCTTGTTCTGCAACACTCCAATCACTCATCATCTGTGGCTGCCAGATGAGGCAAGGAAGTTTGCCAGAGGAGGCAAATGCGTTTTAATGTAGCTAAATGTAAAGTAATGCATATTGGGACAAAAAAATCAAAACTTTATCTATCAACTCATGGGCTCTGAGTTATCCGTGATGGATCAGGAAAGAGATCTTGGTGTGTTGGTGGACAGCTCCATGAAAGTGTCTCCCCAATGTGTGGCAGCGGTGAAGAAGGCCAATTCCATGCTAGGGATTATCAAAAAGGGGATTGAAAATAAAACAGCCAACATTATAATGCCATTATACAAAACAATAGTAAGGCCGCACCTGGAGTATTGTGTAAAATTCTGGTCACCGCATCTCAAGAAAGACATAGTGGAACTGGAAAAGGTGCAAAAGAGAGCGACTAAAATGATTACTGGTCTGGGGCACCTCCCTTATGAGGAAAGGCTAAAACATTTGGGGCTCTTTAGTCTGGAAAAAAGGCGCCTGAGGGGGATATGATTGAGAATGAGATGTACAAAATAATGCAGGGCATGAGTAAAGTGGATAGAGGGAAGCTCTTCTCCCTCGCACAAAATACAAGAAGTAGGGGACATCCACTCAAACTGAGGGCTGGGAGAGTAAGAACAGACAAAAGAAAATATTTTTTTCACCTCGCGCGTTGTTAGGATGTGGTGATGGCATCTGGCCTGGATGCCTTCAAAAGGGGATTGGACAGATTCCTGGAGGAAAAGCCCATCACAGGTTACAAACCATGATGGAGATGTGTAATCTCCAGTCTTAAAACCGGGGTACTTCAAGGACCAGATGCAGGGGAGTGGTATCAGGAGACAGATATCTAGTCTCATGCACTCCCAAACGCATCTGGTGGGGCTACTGTGAGATACAGGAAGCTGGACTCGATGGGCCTTTGGTCGATCTAGCATGGCTCTTCTTATGTTCTTATGCTATGAAGGGCAGCCTGAGCACCTGCCCAGATTTGATCACTGCTGGAGGAAGAAGACCCTGGCAACATGCAATGGATGTTGAGTGGTTCAGCGGGCCAGGGGACAGGGAAGTGGCTCCATGGGGCCCCTATAACGCTGCATGACTTACTTTGTACAAAACAGCACAAATCAATTTGTGCCCGTCTCTGTTTCTTACTTTCTAACACCTCACAGGATAACAACAGTCATTTTTCTTTTTTAATCTATCTGGCAGTTAATCCTTTTCACACATATTGGTTAATACCAGGTATAAATATAATTGGTTAGATTAGTTCCAATATGTAAATTACACAACTCTAGCATTCTTGTATGGACATACATACTTTGTGGGTTGCACTTCTATATTCCAAAAAAGAAAAGGAAAGTGAAGGGTTTCTTTCTCTTTTCTCTAATTTAAGCAACCAAAGGGGCATTCTTGAATGAAAAGGAAGTTCTTCACACAATATATGGTTAAATTATAAGATTCACCGCAGCAGAAATGAGTGAAAATTACCCTACCAGGATAGCTCTAAAGGGGAATTAGATTAATTTATAGAGGTTAAGACCATCAAAGTAACTATTTCGAGTAGGTGAATGTCACCACCAGGATGAGAAGCAGAACCCGTATGTGTTTGTATATTAAGATAGTAGAAGAAGCGTTTCTGTAGGCAACTGGCTGGTTATTTTATAAGATACACCTTTGGTCTGATCCAGCACACATCTTAGGTTCACTTTTCAGTCCCATGAAATAAAAATATTGAGAATGAGGGGTATAAATATATATATGCAGGTCACACATTCATAGGGCT
Organism: Phrynocephalus versicolor; assembly: GCA_023846285.1. Lineage (NCBI taxonomy): Eukaryota > Metazoa > Chordata > Lepidosauria > Squamata > Agamidae > Phrynocephalus > Phrynocephalus versicolor. The sequence goes on from JAHTLZ010000102.1 coordinate 1,016,824, forward strand.
CCAGTAATGCTGGATTTAATGCAATAACACGTTTTCATAACAATTGTAATAGTGAAAACTGGAGTGAAGCAGACTGTAGTTTGCAAAGGCCCATCATATTAAGAAACTCTTCAGATATTTTGCAAAACATTTGAAGAATCTAATCCAGTTTGATCCTCTCCTGGAGGCAGGGGGCCTTTGGAAGAGATCAGGTCCACCACCAAGAAGGTCTTCTGAAATGATGAAAAGACGGCATTGGGTTTAGTAATCTTACAGGCTACAATCTGAGTTCCTGCAATTTCCAGAGTCTGAAATAGTTACAGTTGCCGGATGGCTGCCAGAGCCCCAGCCCCAACCCTAATCCCAGCTTCTGTCAACTGGGAAAGCTGTAATTTTCCAGAGTCTGCAATTGACCATTGGGAACAGGCTGATGGTTCGTGGGGGAAGAACACATTTGCTACAACCCACCATAAGCTTTTTACTGCACATTATCTCAAAGCAGCCCAGCCTAATTTCCTGCAGGTAACTAGGCACCTGCCTTTGAGTCTGACTATGACATCTAATACCTAAAGTAAACACCAACCTTGCTTATTAGCGGACTGCTAACGCAGTTCCCATCTGCCACAAATCATGCTTGCCAGGTGCAGCCTGCTTTCAATTATTCATGGGTGTGCTGCCATGGAGATTACAAAAACAGTGTGAGTGCATGTGTTGAAACCTCCTTCCTGACTTTCTGTTAGGATGGGCATTCTCCCCATAAACAAAAGACAGAGTATGCGTCATCAGAAAGGCAACAAAATAAATTTGCTGTTTGCATTAAACTGCATATGTCAATATATATCTACAGATGCACAATTGGAAACTTTTTTTCTAGAATTTCATTAGTTTGCTGTTCATTTGAGTGGGGAAAATAGGGACCAAGGTGGCCTCTGAGTCTTCTGTCTAGGTGTTCCTAACAATGAAGCAACAACACACCAAATTTCTGACTTTAAACCTAACTTGTAAATGTAAAACCTTCAGAAAGAAGATTGTCTTCTGTGAGAGAAGGCCCAGGGGCATCCTCTGTCACTTTTGCTTGTCCCATTCCATGCCTGTCTCACCACTATCAGACCCAGTAACCTGTCTTGGTTCTAGCAGCCAGCTTAAACCATGTCGAGTCAGCAGTGTGATGCGGCGGCCAGGAAAGCCAATGCGATTCTTGGTTGCATCAACAGAAGCATAGTGTCTAGATCAAGGGAAGTGATAGTACCACTCTATTCGGCTCTGGTCAGACCCCACCTGGAGTACTGTGTCCAGTTCTGTGCACCTCAATTTAAAAAGGATGTTGACAACCTCGAGCGGCTGCAGAGGAGGGCAACCAGGATGGTTGAGGATCTGGAGGAAATTTCTTATGAGGAACGGCTTAGGGAACTGGGAATGTTTAGCCTCTCTAAAAGAAGGCTGAGGGGGAATATGATAGCTATGTTTAAATATTTGAAAAGATGTCATATTGAAGAAGGAACATGTTTGTTTTCCATGGCTTCAGAGACTAGGACTCGGGGCAACGGTTTCAAACTACAGGAAAAGAGATTCCATTTGAACATTAGGAAGAACTTCATGACAGTTAGAGCTATTTGGCAGTGGAATATGCTGCCACAAAGGGTGGTGGAGTCTCCTTCTTTGGAGGTTTTTAAGCAGAGGGTGGATGGCCATCTGTCAAAAATATTGTGATGGGGTTCCTGCATGGCAGGCGATTGGACTGGATGGCCCTCGAGGTCTCTAGGATTCTATGATCTCCACCAGACTGAAACGTGAAAGCAAATCACCCCAGTGTTAAGTGGCAGCTGCAGGGACTTTGAACATCTGTCAGGGTGGCTTTAACATTCCCTTTGCTCTCGACTGCGCCTGGAAAAGGTGGAGAAATCAAAATGCCGAGTTGTTTTGGCACTACTTGAGGTTCCTGGCACTGCCTGATTGACCTGGTTGAGCTAAAATTCTGTCTGCCACCTTTCGACCCATGGATGCTTCCAGGCAGTGTTCAAGGAAAATTCCATGTGAATTTCATCAGACAGCAAAGCAGTATAACACATACATGTGTTATGTATGTGTTAGTAATTGGATTTGCTGATAGGAACATTTTCATTTCAATTGCACGTTTTGCCGGATTTTTTTCAAAATTCACATCTGGAATGCAATTTGAGGGGAGGGGGGGAGAGAAAATGGGAGAACATTAGACAGATATGTGCACCCATGCTTTGCTTTGAGTACCTTAGTCATGAAAGGAGGTTTGCAATCTTATGCAGTCAACCAATGTAATGCTGAATTCTCCTTAATCTGCCAGGGAGATGCCATGTGGTCCCTTGATGCTGGCAGTACCTGTGTCTATTGCAATTGAATGGATGACAAGGGCATTTCAGTTCAATTTTTATGAATTCACTAAATTTGCAAAATCACAGGTTTGGAATGAAAAGAACTTACTTTTTTAAAAAAACAAAGAATACAAAATTTTCTGTTTTTCTTTTCAGTAATGATTTCGGTCTAGTCAGGATTCTCCAGAAGTAGTGCAGCAGGGATAAAAGAAGAAGCTGTTTAAAAACAAGCAAAACTAACAAACCATAGCATCCTACCTTTTACTTGATCTCGGGTTGCTTCCAAATAATTAAACACCTCTCCATCTAAAATTTGAAGACAGCTGTACAATCCTATTGAAAGGGTTTGTACCTGTATAAGGAAACCAGGTGCTTTGAAAATGCCAGGAATTATTAAGGAAGCAAAAAGCAGTTAACCTCTCCATTCTAATGCATTACAAATTATTATTATTATTATTATTATTATTATTATTATTATTATTATTAT
>JAHTLZ010000102.1:1019647-1035410 GCA_023846285.1 Phrynocephalus versicolor
ATTATTATTATTATTATTATTATTATTATTATTATTATTATTATTATTATTATTATTATTATTATTATTATTATTGCAGTGTCTTGACTTGTAAGCAAATCATGATCTATAGTTTTTCCTGTTCAGTGCTTTATCTCACAGCATCCTCTAGTGGCAGGATCTTTGACAGTGAGAAGTTCTCGAAACAATCCCTTCATAAGGAGACCTAGTTTCTCCAATGGGCCATCTGGTTGTGGAAGGGTTTTTCTTCGATTCAGTTCCTGGAGGGTGGTGTTTGAAATCTTGCCAGCATCCTTGTCAAATGAGGAAGGGAAGTGACCTTTTCCGCCATTGCCCCTCACCTGTGGAATAACCTTCCACCAGACATCTGCCTGGTCCCCTCCTTCGCTGCCTTTAAAAAAACTATTAAAAACTTGGCTATTTAAGCTGGCATTTCCTCAAATATAATGAAATTTCAGTTGTTCACCCATTAAATCATGATTTTAACTGATTAGCCTGCCAATGATAATGCATTGTTTTATGTCACTTTAATATTATTTTTATTTTTATTTTATTATGTTAATATTTTATGGTTTTATTGTATGAATTGTTTGAATTTGTTAATTGTTGTAAACCACCTAGAGTGACCTCGCTGCCCGATGGGGGGTATTAAAATCCAATAAATAAATAATAAATAAAATAAATTTGAGGCCAGTGATTTCAGGACAAGGATGCAGCAGCTAGGAAGTGAAAGTTTGTAGGGAGGGCAAACCCTCAAGGACATGATCAGACTCCTTTCACAAATATTTCAACTACTTCTTTTAGGTTAATTCTCTGTTTGTAAGGGATGGCTTATGCCTCCCTATGCTTAGTATAAGTAGTACCGTTTCATATAAGCTCGTCACGCTAGATATTGAGAAACTTGCAAATCTCAAGCTCTTCCCTTTATTCACGTAAGGAGTGGAATGTCTTGTTAAAAGGATTAAGGAAAACAAGAAGGAAGTGACACGGGAAAGGTTATAGATGAGCTGAATTCTCCATTTTAATCCACACACACACACACACACACACACAAAATCTATATCAGCCAGTACTACAGATCTGTGCTACAAGCATAAGAAAGAGATCTGTGCAGATCTGAGCTGCTCAACATAAGAAATAGAGCAGCAGTTTCAGCTACATTATACCAGAAGTTTTCCCGACCTTTTAGATGTCCTAGGGATTTCTGTAGATCTGAGCCCCTAAATATAAGAAAGAGGGCAGAAGTTGACTATAGAAGAAATCTGCCATGTTAGCCATGTGAGCAATGAAGATAAGGTTAGACCTTATCTGCATTACTAGCACAGATGATTATTACTGCATTACCAAATGCTAGCATGTATGTGCAAACTCTAAAACATACTGTACTGTTCAATTATTAACCCAAGGTTTTTGCAGGTTTTTAAGCAGAGGCTGGATGGCCATCTGTCGAGGGTACTTTGATGGGGGTTCCTGCATGGCAGGGGGTTGGACAGGATGGCCCTTGAGGTCTCTTCCAACTCTGTGATTCTATGATTCAAGCTGTACGTCTTTATTCTACAGAATAAATAATTAAGTCATTTTGTAATAGAATTGGCCCACTAAGGCATTCAAACTGTTGTTTTTTGCAACATCTGAACCACTTATTTAAGAACAACTGAGAACTGGGATGGATCCAACCAAATGCCCATTTAGCCGATCATTCTTGTCTTGCAATGGCCAGCCAGATGTCTTTAGGAAGCCCCTGAGTAGGACATGAAGGCAGCTGCTTCACATCTGCCCACAAAAAATATGCGGAGGCATTTTTTTCTCATGTTGGAGATGATCTCTAACTAATGTGACTAAATAGCCACTGAGGTGCATTTTCGTTGATTTGGGCCATCATATTTTAATACTTTTGTAGCATTAAACTTGCTCCTTCCTTCATTGTTTTAATCACACCCTTAAAAAAACAGGCTTGCAATAATTTAATTAGCCAGCAACAACAATTTATGTGATGTTTATGTTTCTGCATTGAGACTTCTGTCCTATGAGCAATCTAACTTTGCTGTTTATCTGAAATCCTGGCACGCAAGCCTAGTTCTTAAGTTGTATGGTTGAATATGCTTCTCTACAAAATATCCCTGCTCTCTTTTAAAAAAAGAAGACCAAAGACAAGGCTAAAACTCTTCTCCCTGGTGCGTGTTCTAGGGGAACAGAATATTTTGGACTGGAGGAACATCCCATCATTGAGAATCCACTCCCCAACCCCACCTTGTCTCCCAGCAGCAAAAGGATGCAGCCAGGACATTGATGGACTCTCTGATCCTAGTTCCAAGATATATATTTATTCCTATATGTTTTATGTTTCCTTGCAGGGATCCTGTTTACAATGCTGGTATTTGGACCAGCCTGTGGATTTATTTTGGGCTCTTTCTGCACCAAAATCTACGTGGATGCGGTCTTTATTGACACAAGTAAGGAAACTTTCCCCTTCTTTGATAAGATACTGTGGAACCTTATATTGCAGGAGATAAATGTCTACATTTGGAAAAGCCTGCTGCCTTCTTGTGTAGACTTGTTGTGCAGAATAGAAACCTTGAGTGGGTTGTCTTTATCTATCTATCTATCTATCTATCTATCTATCTATCTATCTATCTATCTATCTATCTGTCTATCTATCTATCTGTCTATCTATCTATCTATCTATATGAAATGTGGTTTCCCATAGGAATGCATTGAAAATGGATTAATCCATTCCGGAGGCTAGAATCAAGACAAAAATAACCAGAGGTATTTTCCTGGGTACATATGGAACTTTTTTTTGTTGCACTGATAAACGAACTGGGAGAAATGATGGTTCATGCTAATCTCTAATCACTCTTCCTTGTGCATAATATTGTAGGGGTTAACAAACTTTTGACAGGTTTTTTCTTCATGTTGCGACAACCTGTCTCACTGGGAACAAGTAATTAGTAGGGTAATTAGTGCAGTCTCTTCAAATCTCAACTTGAATTTGTCTTCCTTCTTTGCCACAACACCCAGAATCTTAGAAAGATGGAAAAGAGAAAGAGAAAAGTGACAGATTATAAATTAAGTATGCTGGGGTGGAGATATTATTAGACCATGCATTAAGGGGTCAATAAAAGTCAGTAATAGCCAGATTGGCTGGCTAATTAGTGTTGATGTACTTTGAGGAAATAAAGCTCCATTTCCTAATTCAATTGTTTCCTAATAGTAGAAAAAGAATTAGAAGTAGGAGTGGGGTGATACTTTTATGGAACCACTTTTTAAAAAATCTCACACATTGCAAGCTTTAATGAGTAATATTTCACTTCCTCCAGCTGTGCACCACTCCTTCATGGATAGTGCATAAAAACTCCAGGTCAGAGTCTCAAAGATTCAAAGTCTGCTGGTATGAGATGAGTTCAAGTTTGCTGGGAGGTGTGGTTTACGGCATCCTTCCTTGTAGTAGTAATTCCAAACTTCAAACAACAGACTTGCTAATTACAGCGCCCTGAAGCCCAAAGAAGTGAAATTTTACTTGCAAAAGCTTGAAACATGCAGCATTTTTGTAGTTCAATAAAAGTACTGTATTGCCCTTCTGCATTTTGAGTGCAAGACAGCCACAGTCGCTGTGTGAGCTGCAAGCCTGCTTATTCAGTAGCAGAATAGCAAACCTTGGGGAAAAGCCCCACTCAAAAAAACTGTATTTATTCATTTTAAGCTACTTAGTCCAAAACAATTTGTCCTACTATTTCTCGTTGCGGAACAATGAATGCAGCCAGAAACTTCTTGAGATTTTAAAAGTGTGGCTTCTTTCAGTGCCTTGCTTTTACTTCTTTTCACTACCAGAGGTAGGTATAAGCAAAATTTCTACTGCACTGAAAAAGGTGGAATTTGTGGGGAGCCCTCACTTTGAATGAACTCTCCACAGATTCTTTCATCTGTCTGTCTCCATAGTGTCAGCTTGTGCAATATTATTCATGTCTGAAAATTGAGCTTCTCCAGATGAGTCCCACGATCAAACGATTAACCTCTTCAGCTGAGAAACAGACTTGTTGTGACATCCTAAAAGTGAGGCTCAGAAATGCTGAAGTATTGGTCCATTTGAGGCAAAAGTAAATGGCACAATCCAGTAGCAAATGTTAAAAAGCTGACATCCCACAAAGGTAAGAACATAAGAAGAGCCATGCTGGATCAGGCCAAAGGCCCATCTAGTCCAGCTTCCTGTATCTCACAGTGGCCCCGCTAAATGCGTCTGGGAGAGCACAAGTCTAAATATCTGTCTCCTGGTACCACTCCCCTTCATCTGGCCCTTGAAGTATCCCAGTTTTAAGCCTGGAGATGACACATCTCCATCATGGTTTGTAACCTGTGCTGGACTTTTCCTTCAGGAATCTGTCCAATCCCTCTTTGAAGGCATCCAGGCCAGATGCCATCACCAACTCCTGTGGCAGGGAGTTCCACAGACTAACAACACGCTGCAAGGTGTGCTGGCTTGCAGACTTCTGCTTCACGGATCTCAGTATTTGCTCTACATGTTTTCAGGTAGCCTAGGCTGGGGTGGTCAGCTGCATCTGGAAATGCCAGGAAATGGACTTGGGACCTTTTGCGTACCCCCTCCCCAAAGAAACAAAAGACCACTCTGTTGTGAACAATGAAGGTCCTGCAATTCCACTGCAGTTGTGGGACTTCATGCCAAGGGAAGTTGTTGACAATGAAAGACTTTTAATTTTCAGCCAGGCTGTTGAAAGTTGACTGTTTGCGGAGGAAGGGGCTTTGAATACGTATGGGGAGGTACCTTTTGGAAGGGATATGGGCGTGTACTAGAGCCTTGTGGCACAGTCTTTAAACTGCTGCACTGCAGCCAAAAATCTTCTCATGACGCAGGTTCAGTCCCAGGTAGCTATTTGAGGTTCATTCCACCTTCCATCCTTCCAAGGTCAGTAAAATGAGTACCCAGCTCGCTCAGTGGAGACAGTGTGTAGCCTGCCTGCACAATTAACTTGTAAACTGCCCACAGAGTGCCTTAGGTGCTATGGGGTGGTATCTAATCTATATCTTTAAATCCCTTTCAGATGCATTCATCTGTTAACATAACTCATTTGCATTTTAGCATTGCGATAATTTGTCTGTTTTTTATCCATGTCTGTTTTTAATATTGTTCTGAGCTGCCGAGTCCCAGAAAAGTAGACTGTGTAACATCCACCCATCCATCTGTCTGTTCACCCACCCAGCGATCCACCCATATGTCTGTCTATATGTCTGTCTGTCCATCCATCCATCCACTGCTACGGATTTGCCCCATAGGCGATTCTGTTAAGCAAATTTCCCCTGTCAGAAAAAAACTGACAGTTCGTACCCACCTCTCTTTGAAAGTGTAAGAAGCTCTCTGTCTTTTTGCTCTCTCTTAGACCTTCCTTCCAGACGGGTCCATCTCATTAGAATGGTTTTCCCTCTTTTGTTCCCTTCATGCAGGTTGCCCCTTTGGCACAAGTGTCATCCACTGAGTACCGATGTCTGCTAAGTTATATTATTTTACAAAACTGATCTGGAGTCTTATTTTTTTAAGAAAACATACACACTTCTAATGCATAATAATGGATATTAGGACATTGAATACAGTGGTACCCTGGGTTACAAATGCTTTGGGTGCTTTCCCTTCGGGAAAGTGAGGACTGAAGAGCAGGCTTCTGAATTTGTGACCGTGGGAAATTCAGCACCCTGCTCTTCGATCCTTGCTTTCCTGAATAATAGCACCCTTCAGGAAAGCAAGAATTGAAGAGCAGGCTTCATAGCCCCAGCCACACTGCTTTTGGGATGCCCAGAGTGGCTTGGCTGAAGAGTAAGTAAACTGGGGCTGGCTACGAATGAACCCACTAGCCACTGCCTCCCCTTCACCTGGGTCTCTCCAGGTGTGCTTCCAGCGGAGGGGGAAGTACCATGGCTGTGAGGGGGCAGTGTCGCATGCTCACAGAAAGGGCTCTGTGTGCCACCTTTGGCACCCGTGCCATAGATTTGTCAATACAGTGGACTGTCGTATAACAAACAGTTTGTATAACATAACATTTGTACAACATAAAAAATTCCGGAGATAGGGGAAATTTGCTTAACAGAATCGCCTATGGGGCAAATCCGTACAACATAAAAATGGTCGCGATTAGGGATTACTCTCTTTTCAATCCATTCCTATGGGGAATTTGTATAAAGGAAAATTTACTTAACATAATTTCATTTGGAACGAATTAATTCCTTTATACAAGCTACCACTGTACTGGTATAGTGTATGGTCTCTGGCGCCCTCTAGAAGCCAGTTCTGGTAAATATATTCTGGAAATAAATATACATAGGTATTTTGGTTTGTTTGTTTGTTTTTCATTTATTATTTTCAGCCAGCGAAGTGAATGAGGAGATACTGTTCCCATGGATAGTGTGTGTCTTTTGTGTTGTAATCCTAAAAAAGTAACTTTCCCAACTTCTCCTTCTAAGTCTCGTTGTACTTTGAGGTGACTTTCTGTGACACATCTTGAAGTGCTTCTCAGCTTCTCCACTGTCCCAAAATGGTCATCAGTAAAGCGGCCTGTATTTCTTTCCTTTCCAGGTAAGCTGGACATCACCCCTGACGACCCGAGGTGGATTGGCGCATGGTGGGCAGGCTTCTTGCTCTGTGGTGCCTTACTTTTCTTCTCGTCTCTCCCGATGTTTGGATTCCCACAGTCCCTGACCCGCCGGCCGGAGCAGGTGGCGGAGGCCGAACAAGCCATGCTGCCCGAGAAGGATTACGAGAGGCCGAAACCGAGCAACGGCGTCCTCCCCCGGCGCTCGTTGGAAGCTGAAGACAGCACTTCCTGCCTCCAGCAGCTGAGAGGTGACACACTTCCCTCCTAGCCCACGTGGCTTCTGTGGGAGTCAACAGGTTAATAATGACCGGTTAGATTCCTCACCTGGCGCAGGCTGCCTAGTTCACCTTCCTCTTCCCCTCCAGACCATTCCTTCCTCAGTTTGTACAGTTCTTTCCAGAGTATGCTTTGTTTTGTTTTGTGTTTTTCATAAGACGCTCAGAAGTTGGGAAACCCTGTAGAGCACGTCTTGTGGAATCCAGTGGGAGTTGGCTAGGAGGAGCCACTGGCTGTCTGCAAGGTGGCTGAAGTAGCATCCTTGGGTGGAGGTTGGAAAGGTTACTTTGAGAGGCTGTACCTCCCCAGATATTCTCATCCCTGAAGGTAGATAGAAAGCTGTCTTGGGCCAAACCATGCCATTGGTCCTTCTGGTCCAGCATTACCAACCTGGACAGACAGCAGCTGTCTAAGGTTGCAGGCAGGATCTTCTCCCAGTCCAATGTGCAGATGCAGGGGCCAGAACTTGCGGACTTGGTTTTCAAAAGCGGGTACTTGACCACCAAGAAGTGGTGGACTGTGTGTTATAGATACAGTAATTAACTGTCATGGCTGCATCCTACAGAATTATGGGATTTGTAGTTTTGAGGAGATACTTCAGACTTCTCTGCTGAGGAAAGCATAGATTTCCCCAATAGCTTCACAGAATCCAGAGATGCCATGAGACAGAGCCATGATAGTTGTGTCAAGACGATATGCATGGATCTAGTGTGAATACAGCCTCAGCAAACAACAGGTCCCAGGATTCTGTAGGATTGTACACTCTTCCTGGAATTTCCACCCACTAAACTAGAGTCACACCTAAATTGTGCTCGCCTGGAGTTCCTGTCCCAGGATAGGCCTAGCTCTAATCTAGCAGCCAGCAATTTGCCCTGGAGCTTGCTGGGAACGAATGGGGCAACTTCCTTTTGTAATAGGCAGCTCGTCCAGAGTTTGGCCTGTCCTAGGCCATGAAGCTTTCCAGCCCAGTATCGTGCAGAATTAAACCCACAAGTTTCAGATGCCTTGCCAACACTGTGAAGACAGTATTCAGCGGCTACAACTGAAGAATTGTTAGTATGTTGTAACTGTGCTCTTATGGTCCGTGTTTTTGCAGCTTTCTGCCAGAGAGAAAACACTGGTGATTTTTAGCTGAGAATTATAAGTGTTATGCACCTATGAGCCACCCCGGGGGCATTGTGGCTCAGTGGACTAAGGCTCCAGAACCGTCGGCTGCAAAGTCGGCAGTTCGGCAGTTCGAATCCCGGGTGTCACGCAGCGGAGCGAACTCCCGCTGATAACCCCAGCTCCTGCCAACCTAGCAGTTCGAAAGCATGTAAATGCAAGTGGTAGATAAAGAGGTACTGCCATAAAAAGTGGGAAGGTAAAACAGTGGTTCCTTGCAGCCATGCCAGCCACGTAGCCATGGCCATGTACAACACTGGCTCTTCGGCTTGAATGAGCACTGTCACTAGAGTCAGACACGACTAGCACGCATGTACGGGGGGAACCTTTACCTTTACAAAACATAGGACTCCGTAGTTAAACTGCTGGTATCAAACTGCATTGAATATCTAATGTAAATAATAAAGTATCAAATAGAGAAGATTCTGGTATTTTTAGCCTCACCATTTTCCTTCAGCTCATTAATGAAATGGGGACCCTGAGAACTTACTTGGAACCGAATTTGGCCCTTGCACTGTTAAGAATTCAAAGGCTTATACAGGTACTATTATCCATCCTTGTAGTCCAGCATCAGCAAAGCTGCTGCCAAATCAAGAGCCTCTTCATAAAAACATGAAGTTGGAAGGAATCGTAGACAACATCTAGTCCAGCTAGATGGAGAGGCAACTGGGGCGCTAGTGAGAGATAGTTGCCCGACTTCTGTTTAAATATCTCCAGTAAGGGAGGGACCAAGACCTAGTTCTAACCCAGCCTCTTCCACTGTCAGACCAGTAGGATGATCTTGTAATGTTTATCCAGTATGTGTTTCCCTACAGTTCCCACCCAGTAGTTCCAATAATTCCTTCCTGTGCAGGCAAGTATCCTCCTTGTCCATGAGAATCTTTCCTTAATTTAGGAAGGTCTGAATTGCATGATTTTTATTTATCTATATATTCAGAGTTCTGGGGCCTCCTCTCTGTGGCTGGCTCATGGAAGCAGAGTTTGGCCTATGGATGGGAATCTCACAGCCTTTCAATAAAAAGGGGAGGGGGGGAAGGTTCATGTTTCTTGTAAGGAAAGTTTGCTGCCTGAGATCCTCCCCCTCCCCCAGATAAATCTCCTGCATGGAGAAAGTTGCCGGATTTTCATGATTGGAAGACATGCCAGGCTTTGTTCAGGATAACTGCATTTCCTCTGTGTAGAAGGGCACCTTTCCTGTGCAGGATTTACTGTTAAACAGCAGAAGAATGGAACTTATGCAGGGGAAAGTCTCGGTGAGGAGCCTTGTCATATCCCTTGGCATGACTGGTAGTGCAGGGGAGCTCAGAAACAGAGCTTGGCCTTTTCACACGACCCCTAAAATCCGTGGCAAATGGCTCCCAGATCCGGAACTTAAAATTGTTTCCCCACCAGCTCCGGAGTTTACAAAAAATTAAGTGCGACCACGCCCACCTAAGCGTGTTCCAGCACACTTTTCAAGTACCTGCTCTCCGGGGGTGAAAAGTCCTGATGCGGATGTAAAGTACTGAGTGCCGGGCTCTCCTCGCCTTGTGTTTGTTTTTTTTGTCCCCGCTGCCCCTTTAAGAGACAGGAATCATGATGACGACGGGGCTCGGGGCGGCTTCCACCGGCAATGGGAGGTGAGCCTGCATTCTTTTCTTCCTTTTTTTCTCCCTCCCCTCAAACAGACAGCAGCCAGGAGTGCGGAGGGGGTGGGTACACAGGAAGAGCAACAAACCCCCAAGATCTCTGGTCCGAATTTAAGTGGCCAGCGGATCTTAGCGGTCGTGTGAAAAGGCTCTGTTGGGGTTTTTCTCTAAAGTCCCCAGACTCATAAAGCCAGAATGTTTATGTGGGGTGGAATTCAAAGAAGTTACATTCTCAGACTCTGCACTGGGTTGCCTTCCATCCACATGGGAACTGTGTCCAGTTGGCTCCCGTGCAGCTTGAGACTATACGAAGGCATATCGAATATCTTTGTGAAATCACTTCTTTGTCTTCTTTCTCCAGTGATCCCTAAAGTCACCAAACACTTGCTCTCTAATCCGGTGTTCACCTGCATCGTCCTGGCTGCGTGCATGGAGATAGCGGTGGTGGCCGGCTTTGCCGCCTTCCTTGGCAAATACTTGGAACAGCAGTTCAATCTCACAACGTCGTCCGCCAACCAGTTGTTGGGTGAGTAGCCAGAAGCAGGCCTCCTGGTCTGGAAGGTGAATTGAGCTGAAGGGTATGGAGCTGTTTAACAACTTCGCAGTCGAATTTATGCCAATCAAATACAATCCAAATACAGCAGTTCATATTCCTCAGGTCCATTGACTACATATGTGTGCATGTAGCGAATCTCAGTTGAGAAGGAGCACCTTTTCTTAGGAAACTGCCAGTACTCTTGAACTTTGCTTCGCTCTGTAATATGCTAAATGAGACTGAACAAGTTTAAGTTAGACCCTTATAAGACAAAGGTGCTGCTGGTCGATAGAGAGCCAAACTCCAGAAATGGAATTCAACTGATTCTGAAAAGGAGCCTCATGGCACAGAAATTAAGCTGCAGTAATGGTCTCAGGCTCAGGTAGAATGAAGTTGGAAGTGGCCTACAAGGCCATAGAGCAGTGTTGGTAAACATTTTAGAGACTGAGTGCCCAAACTGATTCAAAACCCACTAATGTTTCGCAAAGTGCCTACACAGCAATTTAACCTGAATAGAGGTGGCTGTGAAGGGGCGATGTTGGGTGCCCTCAGAAAGGGCTCTGAGTGCCACCATTGGCACCCGTGCCATAGGTTCGCCAACCCTCCACTCAAGTCAGGAATACATATTATTGGATATCTGCCAGGTGGTTGAATGTCTCACAGGGCTTGGCTTCCAGCCCCCCTCATCGTCCTTGTCACCCTCCTCTGAACTTGTTCCAATTTGTCAGCATCCTTCTTGAAGTGCAGTGTCTAGAAATGAACACAGTGCTCCAGGTGAGGCCTAACCAGTGCCAAACAGAGAGGAACTAGTACCTCGTGGGATTTGGAGATGATACTTCTTTTAACGTTGCCTAAAATAACACTTGATGTCTTTGTAGCCAGATTGCACTGTTGGACCAACAGCAGCCTTTTGCCTTAGCAGCAGTCATCTCTATGTTTGTTGTGTTACACCCTGACTACTGCAATACACTGAATAGCTGTCTATCTGGAAATGTAAGCTGTTGTAACGTGTGGCAGCCAAGGTTATAATTGGTACACAGTGTCAATGTCATGCCTATGAGTGGGTCGGTCTGGAACCAAGGCTGAGCCCTCCCCCAAAGACTTCTCGGGAACCAGTATAGGTGTAAAAGACAAATCAACTTTCTTGCTAACATTGTCAAGATGATGTATAACAATTTCTTCAGGTCCCAATAGAACAGGCGGGCCTAGGTCTCCAACTGATAAGGGCCAACTGGGCAACTCAACGTCTACCGAATTCACGAGCTGGGAAATCGATCACTGAGTGGTCTCTAGGGCAGTCCTCTCCCAGAGCAAAGGGTCCCGCAGCAGGGGTGGTGCACCCAATCTGCGGTCATCCCCATGGGCAACCCCCCTTCCACGTCCTCCTGAAGGAGCCTTCTCCCAAGGACCCACTATGTTCTTGAAGACGTAGACCCTCAGTTCACGAGCCTCCTCCTCCTCCTCCTCTCTTATCTGGTCACCACCCTCTCTTCCTTTTCCTGCTCTTTCTTCACCTTTTATATCTCCTGCGCCAGAGGCCCTCTCTCCTTCCCTTCTTCGGTCAAGAGAAACCCTTCCGATACCTCCCCCCCTTCTATGGTACAAAAGAGTCCTGGCACTGCGGCATTCTCCCCCTTTCCTTTGGGATCGATCCCCACATCCTGAAGCACCTGTACCACCACACGGACTCCGGGATCCTCGTGTAAGATGTGCTGGGCGGACAGCCCACCTTCCCAAGCCTGGCTGACCGGCTTGCGCTCCTCACAATGCCATTCCAGTATTAAGAGACATGCACTTTTTATGTGTTGTTCTGCAGACCTAATACAAGGTGGTGGTCTCAAGGCTGCATCAGAACTCATGTTAATTAGTCTGTCACATGGGAAATGTTACTCTGTAGAACAGTATCTTAAAATATCCACTAGATGGCTCCCTGCTTACCTAGTGAATTCCAAAACCAGTTTGGTCTCCCGGCAGCCTACTGGGTTTGCAGGTGCTCTAGGCATCCAGTCAACATGTTATTGATTGGTTGAGTGATAGATTGATTTAATTTGTACATTGCCCCATCTGTAGAAAGCACAATGTAACAAAATAAAGAACACAAGTGAAGGGCATTAGCTTGGGAAATGAGCAAGTCAGGTAAAATTAACACAACATATAGCCAGTGGTGTAATTTTCCAAATAAGAGGCAGGTCAAAAGATACGTGAATCAAGCAGAGTTGGACAAGGAAGGCCACTCGGAAGAAGAGCATCTTCAGGTAGCTCTCAACGGGGAGCTGGTGCCAAAGTGCTCGGAGTGTGTGAGACTTTACATAATAAGAACATAGAAATGTGCTTGATGTGACAATGTAAGAACATAGAAATGTGCTTGATGTGACAATGTAACAGCTAATGCTTTAGCAATTAAGATACTAATTTCACTTCATTGCGATTTTTTAAAACGTAGTGACTATACTCTTTTAATGCTTTATTAAGTGCTTGTTGTTTGATTTTGGAGCACTTGATTAAGTTTTCATTGCTAATGTTTTTAAAATATGTTAACCTTTTATAGTTCAAAGTTTTGGATTTTCAATAGATACAAATACATGCTATATATCTGCTTGCATACTCGTGTGAAATAGAAAAGAGAAAATAGGAATTCTTCTGAACATTCAGTATATCTCCTTTCCATGGAGCAAGAAATTTATTTATTTAATTTTTTTTATCTCAACTTTCTCCCTGGAAAGGACCCAAAGTGGCTTACAGAACTGAAGAACAATATATAAAGTTGGAGACAAAGAAACTTTAAAGGCAATATTAAAGCTAAGGGCAGCGTGAAAAGGCATCTTGCATCATTAAAAAGGCTACTAGTAATGTATGAATAAATGGGGGGGGGTTCATTCTTAGAGATGCAAAACTAATAAGAACATAAGAACATAAGAAGAGCCATGCTGGATCAGGCCAAAGGCCCATCTAGTCCAGCTTCCTGTATCTCACAGTGACCCCACCAGATGCGTTTGGGAGCGCATGAGACTAGATATCTGTCTCCTGATACCACTCCCCTGCATCTGGCCCTTGAAGGACCCCGGTTTTAAGCCTGGAGATGACACATCTCCATCATGGTTTGTAACCTGTGATGGAATTTTCCTCCAGGAATCTGTCCAATCCCCTTTTGAAGGCATCCAGGCCAGATGCCATCACCACATCCTGTTGCAGGGAGTTCCATAGACTAACAACGTGCTGGGTGAAAAATATTTTCTTTTGTCTGTTCTTACTCTCCCAGCCCTCAATTTGAGTGTATGTCCCGTAGTTCTGGTATTTTGTGAGAGGGAGAAGAGATTCCCTCTATCCACTTGACTCATGCCCTGCATTATTTTGTATCTCTCAATCATATCCCCCCTCAGGCACCTTTTTCCAGACAAAAGAGCCCCAAATGTTTTAGCCTTTCCTCATAAGGGAGGTGCCCCAGCCCAGTAATCATTTTAGTCACTCTCTTCTGCACCTTTTCCAGTTCCACTATGTCTTTCTTGAGATGACCAGAATTATACACAGTATTCCAGGTGCGGCCTTACTATTGTTTTGTATAATGGCATTATAATGTTGGCTGTTTTATTTTCAATCCCCTTTTTGATAATCCCTAGCATGGAATTGGCCTTCTTCACCGCTGCCACACACTGGGGAGACACCTTCATGGACCTGTCCACCAATACCATTGACACCTACTCTTTGTTTCCTGGATCTCAACCAGTTATCAGTCCATAAGAGGACCTGCTCTCTTATCCGCTGACTGCAATTTTTTCAGCAGCCTTTGGTGAGGGACTGTGTCAAAAGCCTTCTGAAAATCCAGATAGCCTGTATCCACCAGTTCACCCAAGTCCACATGCCTGTTGACCTTTTCAAAAAAACTGAAAAAGATTTGTCAGATCTAAAACTGGAAAAACCCAAATAGTACTGCAAATCCAATCCACACAGTAATGGATATTAACAAGCCATATAAAAGTACAGAATTATGCAAGGGGTGGGTAAAGTGGGGAGATGGAAGCTCTTTTCCATCTTACACAATACCAGAACCAGGGGTTATCCACTCAAACTGAGAGTTGGGAGTGTGAGAACAGACAAAAGAAAATAGGTCTTTAACCAGTGTGTTGTTAGTCTGGGGAACCCCTTGCTGCAGGATGTGGGGATGGCCTCTGGCCTAGATGCCTTTAAAAGAGGACTGGGCCAATTTCTGGAGGAAAAGTCCATCACAATAAGTCCGTCATAGTTTAGATGCTCTGATCGGGATACATTTAACTCCAGGCTTAAAAGGAGGGTACCTCGAAATGCCAGATGCAAGGGAGTGGCATCAGGAGATAGGTATCTATTTTTTCATGTGCTCCCAGAGGCATCTGGTAGGGCAACTGCAAAATACAAGAAGCTAGACTAGATGGGCCCTTGGTCTGATCCAGCGTGGTTTTTATTCTGTAATTTAGACTCTGCAGAATCCAGATCAACTGTAGGACAAGGACCCTATGGGAAGAGAGTTTGGCCCAAATCTGGACCGTGTAACACTCTAGTCTCAATGTTTCCACCTGGAACAGAACAACGTGGTCTGTGGATCAGTGGAATGGCCTTCTCTCCCCATCAATATTTCCCCTTTGCTTGTTCTAGTCATTCAAACCTGAGATGGCGGCTCTGGCCCCTTGAGAAGACGAGGCTAAAACAAGAAGATTCTATGTCCCTGCATCAGGCAAAAAAAACATCTGAATTAAACCTTCTAATTACTTTCTGATTTAACTGCCCTCCGTCTTTCCACCCACCTTCCTAATTATGCCAGAATTCATTAAAAAGTAACATCTTTCTGACACTCATTCTCTGAGAACAATGAGGAGCCAAGGGACAGGCAGCCAGTCACTCAGGGAAGGCTTGTCTGAATTGAATGCTCTTAGTCTGCTTCTGGAAGGATAGCACAGATGGGGCCAGCCTGGCTTCCAGTGGGAGGGAGTTCCAAAGTTTGGGAGCAGCCACAGAGAAGGCCCTCTCCTGCGTTCTATCAGATGTACCTATGAAAGTGGCAGGATTGAGAGAAACACCTCCCCAATGACATTGGCATCCAAGTAGGCTGGGACATATGGTCTTTGAGGTAGTTTGGACTGGGGCCATTTAGGGCTTTATGGGTTGAAACCAACACTTGTGCCTGAAAACTGGCTGGCAGCCAGTGGAACTGCAGTCATCATAGGGGTGTTATGTGATCCCGGTAACCAGCTTCCATCCGCAATCTGGCTGGTAGGTACATTTTGAACCCACTGAAGTTTCCTGGCACTTTCCATCAGTAGCTCCACATAGAGCACATGGCAGTAGTTCATCCAGGAAGTGACTAGGGCGTGAGTCTCTGTTACCAGAGCAGATCTTGAAGGATGTCCAGGGGAAGAGAATTAATGGTGGAAAGTGCAGGATATTTATCCTCAAATAGAAATACAGTAGGACCTCGGTATCCATTGGGGATTAGTTCTAGGCCTTCCCGTGGATAACGAAAACCGTGGATAAGGGGGAATACCAACACACACACACACACACACACACACACACACACACACACACACACA
>JAHTLZ010000102.1:1035420-1057211 GCA_023846285.1 Phrynocephalus versicolor
ACACACACACACACACACACACACACACACACACACACACACACACAAACTGCTGTTTTGTGACAGTAGCTTTACGGCTGCTGTTTTGGTTATATAAGGAATAGAGTTCAGAAGGAATAAGTTACAAGTAACAAGTTAAGTAATTGATTCCTTTTTGTGACCAGCAACAACACTCGTTAGTGCTTTGGGAAAGATAGGAACATATTTCTCTTTAAACTGCTTTTTCCAGCCGTTCTCCTGCCTAATAATCACAATGTAATTATTTTAATTGCTTTAATTATTTCTATTTTAAATAGTTTATTCTTCATCTCTTCCTAATCTGTTTTAAGAGTTTTTAATATTTTGTATGGTGTTTTATATATCTTATGTGTTTTATGTGTTTTGTATGCTTAGAATGTGTAGTGGAACAGCACTCTAATTTCGTTGTGCATATCTTGCATATGCATAATGACAATAAAACTCTATTCTATTCTATTCTATTCTTAAATTTGTTTTTAATCTGTTTTAATCATGCTTGTAAGCTGCCTCGAATGCTGTTCCTTTAAGTAGAAAGGTGGGATAGAAATGTAATAAATGAACAAATGAACATTCCGGTTTTAATTTTACTCTTCAGTGGTTGTGTTTTCTTATCTCATCTGCTTGGAGGGTTAAAAAAAGCAACATAAAATGCTTTTCTACATAAATAAGCAACAAGTTGTCCAGTTTCTGTTCAGTTTATGCTATTTTCTGTTCATCATGTATTGTTTGTTTGTTTGTTAAGTTTCTCTACTGCCCATCATCTAGCTACCAGGCTACTATGGGCTAACTTAAAGTTATAGCTCAAGCAGAACCTGTCTTTGCCCTATTGTATTTGAGGGTCGACACAAATTTCGTAAGTGCTGCAGGTTTGTAATTCACATCCCTCCCTATCAGATCTAGAGACTGACAAAGATGGCCAAGTATGCTAGCATGAGAAAGCCTGAGTGATGGACTGGGACGCAAAAGACTTGAGTTCAAATCCCCACTCAGCCATGGAAACTCACTGGGGGAGTGGAACTTATGAGACCACTTCTTAAATATCTAACCTTGAAAACCCTCTTAGAGCTGTTAAAAGTCAGTTTCCATCTTGGAAACAACAACAGTGAGTCATAGACCACATATTAGAAGAAGAAGAAGAAGAAGAAGAAAAGAAGCTTTTGCTATAAGATGGGCGTTATAAAAATCTAATAACTAAATTAAAAGCAATAAAACATAGTCATGCTGATTTGTACAGTACCCATATTTACAGAATCCATAAGGCAGACAGCAGAAAGCATTCCAGAACAGTACTTCGGTTCATAAGTATTGAGCCAAGAAGGCCTGCCATAACTTTCCATGATCCATACCACCTCCACCGATAAACAAACTTCATACAGATCAGATTTTCCCTCCAGTTTTAATAAAACTGAGCCAACATACTTGGTGCAATAGTCCGGGTGAACAATGTAAAAGAATATGAGGAAGGGTTTCCAGGGCTCCCTACTCACATGGGTAAGGTTTTTCATGATAAGGGGTTCTGTTAAACCTATCCTGCAATATTGCTTCAGGCATGACGTCCCATCTGGCAAGGGAAAATGCCCTGCGACTTTCTGATTTAAGCAAGAAGAGAAAGAAGATGGTTGTCCAATTTTAAGGGGAATGTAGAAGAGAAGTACTATCTCAGATATATATTTGTACATGTAAGGTCACTGCCCGGCAAAACGTAATTATTTTTTTTGAAGGAATGTACTTGTATCAACTAAAAACAAACATTTTTCTTTATTTCACACAGTTGAATCCTTAAAGGACAAAGTCGTGTACAAGGCCTCAGATCCACATTTTTTATATGGAGCAGCCTTCTGAGGTGGGCCTGGCTGATGGAATGTGCTGGGCCAAGATGGTGCAGGGAGCTTTGAAACCGAGCCTTCTCGGTCCTTGCCCCACCCACCCCCCCATAGGATCGTAGAATCATGGAGTTGGAAGGGGCTTGTAAGGCCATCGGGTCCAACCAATGCTCAGGGGCGCTCAAAGCAGATCAGACGGTCATATCTGCTCAACCTTCTCTCCTCCCTTTTGCAGGCATGACAGCCATTCCCTGCGCATGTCTGGGCATCTTCCTAGGGGGTCTATTGGTGAAGAAGCTGAGCCTCTCCGCTCTCGGAGCCATCCGGATGGCCATGCTGGTCAACCTGGTCTCCACAGCCTGCTACGTCTCCTTCCTCTTCCTCGGCTGTGACACAGGGCCCGTGGCCGGAGTCACTGTTCCCTATGGAAACAAGTGAGTAGAAGAAGATGCTTAACTCTTTCTTAAATTTATGCTGCCTTCTTTCCTCTGGCAAGCTCAAGGCTGCCTTTATGGCTCTCTGACCCTCTGTTTTATTCTTACCAGAACCCTGTGTGGCAGGACAGGCTGAGAGTCTGGGACTGGTCTGAGGTCACCCAATGAGCTCTGTGGCGAAGTGGGGGTTTCCACCCAAGGCCACTTGAGTTCGGACTGATTTGGTGGGCTTTCTGCAAAATGGAACATTTCTGGAATTAATTAGAAAAACGCCTCATGGTCCTTAAGATCACACGAACGTAAGAGTGGATGATGGGTTTTGCACTGAAAACATCAAACCAATGGCAAGCGAGAAGTTCCCCCTTCCTCAGGCGAAGCGCCCCTGTAGCCCAACTCTAGAAGAACACACAAAAGTCAGAGCCTTTTCCTGCTTTGACCGCCGTGCAACTGGGTATCTTTCCAGTGGCACCCTGGAGCTAGTGCAACACAACCCTGGCTGATCGCTCCGGACACCCTTAGCTTCCATAACTCAGTGCCTTTTAAGAGTTGGACAGAGTTTGGTGTGATGAAAACATCACTTGAAGAAACAGGTGGAATCCGCTCTTTATTCACTCTGTCAGTCCGGGGATGGGAAAGAGGATGTTGGTCTGTACCTCTCATCAGTCCTACCTGTCACAGCCAGTCTCAAGGAATGCTGGGATGCCTGCAACATCTGCATGGCCACACAAGCCCTAAAGAGATCTTTCAGTTCAGATCCTTTGAGCCATACATTAGGGCCGACATGTTGGATGTATGCATTAGTTAAACTGTATATGCATATATGTAGACTTGGGTGCTTTGTACGAACCATGTGCCACAGGTGCTGCAGGGAGCCATCCTCCTACTCCCCCCACTCCCGGGCTGACTAGGCCACGTCCACGCACTGCTGAGGTCCTTTTGGGGGTGTGGTATCCCCAATTTGAGCAGGAGTTCTTCCCCGCCGCTCATTGGCTGCACGGAGAGACTCTTTGTCCCCTGCTGCACTCGTTCTAATTTTGTCTTCAAAATGTAATTCCAGCTTGGATTGTTTTTTCCCCCTGAAGGAGAAATGCTTCTGGGACTTGCTTCCCAACACCTGATCTCTACTTCCCCTGCTGATCCCTCTTCCTCACCCCCCACCCTTTTCTCTTTTCCAGATCAGGACCATCCTACAGCCTGGTCCCCTATTCTGCCTGCAATAACAACTGTAAATGCCAAACTGATTCCTTCACTCCAGTCTGTGGGGCCGATGGGATCACATACTTATCCGCCTGCTTCGCGGGATGCTCTAGCATGGTAATCCAGGGTGACTCTCGGAGATTCTCTGTTGTGGTCTATCTCAGGAAGGGGGAAAAGGGGGCACCCTACCAACTGCACATAGGTCTCAAGACTCTTTCTGAGGTATCTCAGCACACCCACACACACACACACCACATGATCCTCTGTAGTCCAAGAAAAAGGAGCTTTACTCTCCCCTAGGAACCTTTTTTAAAACCATAAAATAGTGTGCAGTTCCTAAGGCCATCCCAAATAAACAAACAGTCCAAACGCCCACAACCTGAAGTAGAATTCAGGAAATACTCCAGACGTTGGAGAAGGTAAGACGGCAACATCCATAGTCTTTCAGTGGGCATGCTGAGCTGAAGAATTCTGGTCCCAGAAAGCAACCTTTCCAAATCTAAAACTACACAAGGCTGGGTTGATTGAGAACAGAAGGCTCACTGTTTTCAATCAACCCAGAACGCAGGGTACACAGCAATGGGCTCAAGCTACAGGAAGGCAGATTTTGGTTGAATATCAGGAAAAAACTCATCAACTGTTAGAGCAGGCTGAACCTTCCCCCCCCAAGTTCATCTCCTGGTCTGCTCCCCTGGTCTCAGGCAGATGGCAAGATCCTTCATCCTCCATTGCCTCGGGGCCACTTCCAAGCCATGGCATCTCACAAGGAGGGGTAATCCTGCCACCTCCTCCCCGGCCCCTTTGCCCACTCTGTGAGGTAGGAGAGAGAGTGTGGAACTCAAGCCACCTCTTGTGAGGGTGGCAACAATGGTGGTGTGAGTGGGTGTTGGTGTGGTCCCCTTGCCTTCTTCCCACCAGCCCCGCTTTCCCTGGCCCACTGGTTAACTGACCATGGAGTTCTGGCTAGGTAGAGCCAGAACTGGATGTGCTCAGAGACGGGCAGCTCCATGGGCAGCTGGGCGATCCAGCAGGCAGCTCGGGGGATAGCCCGGCCCGTACAGAAGCAAGCAGCTGTGGCGGCACCAGTACCAGCCAGGGAGGCCAGGCAAGGTGTTCCCAGGGAAGAGCAACACCACAGCTTAAGGAGGTGGACAGGACTAGGTCTGCCAGGGACTGGGCAGGAGCTGCTGCTGGGGAAGGGAGAGGGCAGAGACTTTGCTCTGGGCTCCCTTCCCTTTCCCTCAGCCCCACTCGTCAGGCTCAGAGGCACACCCAAGCCGTGCGATAGAAAAGACGGCTCTAACCCGTGCTAAATTCCCAATGTCAATGTACCTCTCTGTGCGTGCATGTGCACACTTTTAGTCACCAAAAGGTGTTAACAGTTTGAGATCATTTTGTTTCCTCAGTAGGAATGAACGTGATTCTGCGTCTCTCTCTGCATCCTTTGGGAACAACAGCAGTCCAAGGTAGAGATGAATGCCATGTTGCTCAGCTTTCTTAAGGCTGCAAGAAATTCACTGAATGCAGAGAAGAAGCAACAGAGTGCAGCAATGCCTTGGCAGTGCTGAAAGAGCAAAGCTCCCCAGATCCAATTCTCTTGAATCACCTTAGCTCCTTCTTGATCTCACTAGAGTGTATCACATGGCCAGGTCCCTGCTTGGGCAATATCTTCAAAAGGCATTCTCACTCTCTTCTTTTTCGCAAATATAACTAATGGCCTCTGTGGAAAGCTGGGGTTGCTCTTACAATAGCCCAGTGGGAAAAGCTGCATTGTCACTTTCCATGATGTTTGGACAAAGTCACCTTTCTGTTGCTCTTGTGACACAAAAATAGCCTTGTTTGCGGGCATTCTTCTTAAAAAGGGCTTCACCAGACAGGAGAGCAAAAGTCCCGGCAATCACAATTCAGCCGTCCTCCTAGGATTGCAAACCTGTGGATCTTGCCTGCTGCCCTGAACAGTAAAGCTGTTCTGGATTTGAACAGTAGTTCCTTATCCTGCCACGTTATTCTTCAAATTCACCTGGTTCTGTCCATGTTCCACCCTTATTTTAATGTTTTCCCTCTTGGATGCTCCCAAGGCATCCATGAAAGCTCTTAACAAAAACAAAAGTGCAGAGACAGATATAAAATAAGCAGATGAAGAGACCTGGGTGCATGTGCATATCCTGCACAGTGTTTGGGAACAAGGGATGGAATCCCTTTGCTTAGCATAAGTCAGAACCCCAGTAGGTCCATTGAATCCATGGGACTTCCCCAGAAGATCACCATTATACCATCATCATCTGACTCCCCGAATCTCCAATGATCCAGTTGCATGACTTGTGTTCAGCAACAAGGTTTGTACTTAGTGTGCTCAACAACAGAATCCTCTTAGTTCCTGGCAATAAGAGCTTTGAGCAAAACATGATATGTGCCATGCCAGTCTATCATCTTTGGGTCCCCCTACCGCTGGAAATTACACCAGGACACAGGAGCCGCTGTTGGAAGTTGAACCCCGAAACAGAACTAGGCAACTGACTTCTGTTTAGCCTGTTTTCCCATGGAAAGGCAGAGCAGCCCTATGCAGGACTGAAGAATTTATTGTTTACAGATCCCAGAATTTCACCGCCAGTGAGGCTAATGCATTCTGGGAACTGTAGTCCACCATAGGCTTAGAGTCTCAAAAGGCAAACCAACATGGAACAGAAAAACAATGCTTTAAATTAAATTATCCCTCATGCCTCTTGTAAACCTAGCAGCAGAACAAATCCCTACCAGCTATAGTGTGTGTGTGTGCGTGTGTGTGTGTGTGTGTGTGTGTGTGTGAGAGAGAGAGAGAGAGAGAGAGAGATTGCAAAACAGCTTATTCATTTCTGATTATGTTTGGTCTCCATCTGAAATTTCAGGGGGAAAAGCAAGGGGGCAGAAACGGGATGGTGCACAAAAGCCCCTTCTGATATTCAGTGCCCTTTGGAAGATCAAAGGAAAGACCGTTAGCTTCTTTCCTTTCTGATTCCAGGTTGATAAAGCTTATCTTAGGCCTCCCTGGTTGCCAGGCCCAGCCTGCAGGTGCCCTCCCTCAAAATCCAGTGCCTGATCTGTTGCCCTTTGAGTGTGGCTGGGGACGGGGTGTGTGGGGTGGGGGGGGGGGGGGCAACGGCTCTGTCTGTCCCGTTCTTGACTTTGACTTCACACAGGTCCCTTGACTCCTCATTGTTCTTGGAGAACGAGTCTCGGAAAGACCTTGCAAATTTATTTTTAATGCACTCCATCATAATTAGGAGAGGTGGGTGGTGAGAGGGAGGGCAGTGAAACCAGAAAGCAATTAGAAGGTTTAATTTGGAAATGTTTTTTGGTTCTTTTGGCTGATACAGGGGCAGAGAATCTTATTGTATGTTTTCTCTCAAGGGGCGAGAGCCGCCTGTTCAGGTTTGAATGACAAAGATGAGCAAAAAGGAAAACCTTTTGAAGTGCCTTCCTTTTAATCCTGGAGAGAACACATAATATTCTTATCATGGCATGTCACCTGCAATGGACTTTTCCTCCAGAAATCAGTACAATTCCCTTTTTAAAGGCCTCCAGGCCAGATGCCATCTCCACATCCCGTGGCAAGGAGTTCCACTGGGCAGAGTGATGCTAATGTGCTCTTTTCTTATTTCCTCTCCTATTTTTTTTAATGAGCGGCCTTTCCTCCAACTGCTGCTGTGACTTTCCCCATTGTTTCTTTCTTTCTTTCTTTCTTTCTTTCTTTCTTCTTCTTCTTCTTCTTCTTCTTCTTCTTCTTCTTCCTCCTCCTCCTCCTCCTCCGCCGCTCCCTCAAAACCTCCCTTCTCTTCCTCCTTTTAAAGGAACAAACAAACACAGCTGTCCTCCTTGGCTTTCCCTGAGGTTGTGGCTGTGGCCACCCCTTGCACTGTGACGCTCCCCCTCTTGCTTCTGCCTCCTTCGCCCAATCTCTGATCACTGACGCATTCCAGCGTGAGGCACCAGTAAGGTGAAAGAATGGGAAAGGGGTAGATGGTCCCACTGTGTGGGGAAGCCAAAGAGGGGTTGGCTCCTCAAAAATTTTATGTTTTTAAGAGGACCACAAGAGGTTTTGAAGGAGCAAAAGAAGACCATGTGCCACCACTACAGAAGTTGGTCAATAACTAAAGAGCCGAGAGGAAAAGAGATGTCAACACAAGCTACTGCTTCAAAAATAAAGAGGGAAAGTGAGACAAAATTGGAGTGGGGAGAGGGAGATTTGGAGGGCTGGAGAGGGGCAAAGATGCTATGACCAGGTGGCCACGCTTGCGTGAAGCTGTGCAGGTTGATACTTTTCATGGAAATAATCTGGAAGATGATCCAAGAATGGGGACTCTGGTTATGGGACTCACTCTCAAGCCGGACTTAATTCAAACTGGTGACTCAGCCTGGGTTGTTTGTTTTTCCCCCTAATGGCTCACACTCATCTCACAGCTAGTAACCCACCCAACTCTTTTCTTTTTTTCTGTGGGGGAAAACATGTTTTTAATAGGGACTCAGACTTGAGACTTGGGTCCAGAGACTTGGTCTTGGACTTGGGACTCAGACTCAAAGACTTCCCGTGGGAAGCACATTGCAGTTTTGGGTGTTCATGGGAGTGGTTAAAAGGTGGAAATAAGTATGTGCCCCCCAGATATTAATGACATTCCTACATCATACAGCAGGTGCCTGGGCACAAAGGTGAGGAGCCATTTGGAAAGTACCCGTACAGTGTTTCTCCTTGTATAAGACTATATTTTTGTGTAAAATTGTTAGACTAATCATTGAGGGCCATCTTAAACAAGGAAGTAATCCGTGGAGAGAACTGCATGGTCGAGAAACTGTAATTTTGGGTTGGAAAAGTGGAGGTCATCTTATACATAAGAGCATCTTATAGACGGGAAAATATTGTATGTTAGAAACCATCTAACAAAAGGGAATCTGTGTGGTTTGAGCTAAGCTTTATGCAATACCCAGAGCGGCCTTGTAGCTAGATGGTTGGTATTTAAATCAGACAGGCAGATAGATAGATAGATTGGTTGGTTGGTTGATTGAGAACAACCACAGAAAGCCTGTTAGTTAAATGCAGAAGCTACCTCTAGCAGAAACATGCAGGTCTGGTGTGACAGTAGTGAGAAATGGCTGTTGAACCATCAAGACATTGAGGGATATTTGTAGATAAGTTGCAAGTCCAGCCAGGAGATTCCAGTGTTTATAGTCCCAGCCTGTGGAGAGCCCCCTTCCTGCTCCTCTCCGAGAGTGAAGTGGGCTTAAGAGCTGTGTGTGTTTCTGCAGAGTAATTCTCCACCCTGCATTTTGGAGTGCAAGCATCCTTAACCATGATGCCTCCCCCTTTCACCCTGCTTCTCTTCCAGAACCTCACTGGCTGTGCATGCCTCACTCTGGTCCCAGCCGAGAATGCCACTGTCGTTCCCGGGAAGTGTCCCAGCCCGGGATGCCAAGAAGCCTTCTTGACATTCCTCTGTGTGATGTGTGTCTGCAGCATGATCGGAGCCATGGCCCAGACACCCTCGGTCATCATTCTTATCAGGTGAGGAGACCGTCCAGGCATCTTGCTTCCCCACAGGAGTAATACACATCTGTGTTTGTACCCAGCACACCCCACGAGGCTCCCACCTATGTGGATATGCCTACACAAAGAGGAAAATCATGCTCTTGGAAACCTCCAGGAAGCATGAGTCTTGGTAACATTAAAACTGACCCTTGGAATCCCCCAAAGTTCCCCATGCCTGGTACAGTGGGGGAAAGGTGCCTAGGAAGGAATGCACATATCTAATAATGCATAGTATTTATATATCATTGGAAGATCTTGTGTACATTTGGCTGCCTCTCCATGCCATTGTTGAAGAAATCTTGAGTGACAGGGGAAGAATTCTGGGAATTGCAGTCCCAAAATGTAAATTTCCAGGTTTTGCAGCTACCCACCAACTCAGCACAAAAGAACAAAGATATGTGCCTCTCTGTGTTGTTGTTTGTGTATGAAAGAGAGGGAGAGACAGAAGACAAGATGACACGATTGTTCATTGGAGACCATGCAACATGTATCTGTGTGAGTTGGGAAATGAGTGTGAATGACTGCTCCATCACCAATGTTAGATTGAATCACGGAAGAAGCAAGCAAATGGGCCGCATTCTTGGAGAAAACACCACCTCCTCAAGCTCAGTGCAACTCCTTTGTGGATAGTGAGTCCAAAAGAATCCAAAAATTAATGGCACAAGGCTGAGAGGTGATTGTAGTCCTCTTGAGACTGACATCCCTGTAACATGGTTTGGAATCTTATCCACCCGGCTCTGAAGAACAAAAGGCTGCCAATTATTCTGGGATTGTTCCCCACACACCCCAAATCACATGCTTTGAAACAATGTACAGTCCGGCTGTCAAGGTGGGGAGGAGAGAGCCCCCAAACATACCAGCCTCCAGCACAAGTTAGAGGTTATAATTTGGTTTGTTTACCGGGTATGAGCAGCCAGTGGTCCAGAATAGAAGCAATTAATGTTTTTACCTCGTGGAAATAGGGAGTTGTTTCTTCAGCTTGTCGTCGCCTCTGCTTGATACGAAGAATCCATGTGGCTGGAGTTGAGAGCCCACATTTTCTTGGCATCAGTGCTGTTGCTTGCAACCATTAATGGCATCTTATATGGTCCAGTGTGGTGTAGTGGATCAATGAATTGACAAATTCATTGACAAATTCTTGAGAAAATGGAACCAATTAATAGTGGAATCAATTAGGTCAAGAGATGGTGATTGCTCCAATGCTGGAGGCATTCAAGACAAATCTCCACAGTCACCTGGCAGGTATCATCCCCTCGAGCAGGGAGTTCAAGGGTTCAAGGGCTTGTAGGCCCCTTCCAATGTCATTGTTCTATGATTCGATGAGAAAAGGGTTTGAATCCCCACTCAGCCCTGAAGACTCCCTGGGAGAGTCTAACTGGTAAAACCACTCCTTAAATATCTCACTTGCCTTGAAAGCCCTATTAAGGTTACTAGAAATAGATGTCCAACCTGACAACAGATAACAACACTAGAATGCAGAAGAAACTTGTCCTCCTTCTTTCTGGACTATATATGGTCCTTCACAATATCTGCTTTGGTTTCAGACAGGAATGCAGCCCTTTCAGATGGAAAGGTATAATTCCCCAACCGAGTCTCAGCATGGCAGGTGGGGTAAATCTCCATTGACTCTCTGCCTTTGTCCATTCAGAATTTTACAAGTTTCCACTCATATCTGTGTCTTCCTTCTCAGCTCTGGTCCCTTTGAACCTAGCTACCTATGGAGATATAGCTGGGATTTTTAAACAAAAATGTATCCTGTATGTAAGGAACCAACAAGAGATCGGAGCTTGGAGAGGCTATTTTGTGAATTTTAACTCACAGAATACAACATGCAGCACAGTTACCAAGGATTCTGGAAACTATAGAATCATAGAATCATTGTAGGCTTGGGAAGGACCATGGAGATCTTCTAGTCCACCACCACTGGACTAATCCAACCCCCTGCTCAAGGCAGGAGGTCCCATATCATCCCGGACATATGGCTGCCCAATATCTTATTGAAAACCTCCAGCGACAGGGCACCTGCAACATTGGGAGGCAAGCTTTTTCATTGTTCAGTGACTGTCACCATCAGGAAATTTCTCCTTGTTTCCAAGTTGGCTCCCCTGCAGATGAGTTTCCACCCATTGGTTCTTGTTATTGTAGTGCAATAAATAAGGGGCTCAACCTTTGCATTTCATCCCAAGATCCCCAACATTTGGAAGCCTGTCACCGTGCAAGATTTAAAACAACATCAGATGCCTCGTGTGCTGTAGGGAGTGAAGGTGGGGGAGGTCTGGTTGACACCAATGGAGTGCTTATTACCATCATTAGTTTGATACATAGAGGCAGATTGGGGGGGGGGTTTACAGTAGGTCCCTCCCTGCCAAGCCAGAGGTTGGGAGTTCAGTTCCCTGGAAGTAGAGCCAGGCTGTGTGGCCTTGGGCCAACAGCACAGCCCTGGGTTCCTCCCAAAAGAAGAGGAAAAATTCTTCTGACTCATGGTGACCCTTGTCAAGATTTACTGAATAGCGAGTACCCAGAAGTGACTTGACAGCACACTGTGATTATTATCATGGCCGGGGAGGGAGTGTTAAACCTCTTCTTCCTCCACTCTGTAATCTCATTGGAAGTTATCCATATACATACAATTACAGTAGAATGGCTAAACTATCTGATGCGGCCACAAGCATTACAATTCATTTAATGTTTCCTTAGGCTTTCAGAAGCTTTTATCCCTCTAAACAGCAAAGCCCCGTAACATTTCAATTTTGCTCTAAAGAAAAGATTTGCTGCCACCACATCATTGTGGTGGTGGAACAGACCGGTTGAATTTAGTTCTAATTTCCCTAATTGCCTAATTTCTAGTTGCTTTGTGCTTAATTGTGAGCATGACATGGAGTGCTCTTCCCGCCCAAGCTCGTTGAGCAACTCTCCATGGCATGGAAGATGCCCATCAGATGCTAATCAGGGCCTGCTCTGAAGCTACTGCCAGGCCAACATCAGAGCAGAATGCTGTGATGATGACTAGCTTTCATCTTCCCTGATTTGAATCTGGCTTTAAAAAAGTAATTCTCCTTTCAAGAGGAGAATATACCTGAACACCAAAATGGACTTGGCTGAGCACTTCTGTTGTTTCTCTGTGTGAAGTCCCTCTTTCTGTCTGCCTTATAAATTTCAAGGTTTTTTATTGTTGAAAAGCAGATGTTATTGGAAGATCTGTTCACTGTGTACTCTCTCTGTTCAGAGGCCATTTAATCTCCAGTTATCAGATACTGATAAGGAGAAAGCTGCCTGTTTTTGTTTCTGCTGTTGTCAGATCTTCTCAGATTCAGTTGTCTTCCATCTGACTTGTTAAAGTGCTTTTTGTTTTGGCTTCTTAAAATAAAAGATGGTATGAAAGTCATACAGTTATCTTGCATATTTTTCCTAATGTACATTTTGTACTTATGCATGCCTTTTTCAACGTACGACTCATAAAGGGCACACATTTGTGTCAGTTCCTCCCAATGCACGTATAAGCAGAAATGCCTACAAAAATGGCACATGTTAGGAGAAATGAACACGTTTGGGCATTTCTTTTCATAAAATACCCAACATGTTCAGGTGCCATTCCCCGTGATCTACTTGTTTAGATTGGAGAGGTGTGAAAACAGAATCAAAACAGGCCCCAGTTTGTACATACGAGATGCAAATTCTGCACCAGAGCTACTGGATGTGTAAATTCTTGCTTCTTGCATCCTCATGTACTGCAATGAGAAATTATAAACCTCTTGTATCTGCTCGCATGGGGGCAAGGTGTTTGCTGTGGGTAACAGTGTGAGTTCTGTACCTTGTCTTTTTGCATAGATCTTTAATTGTCAAAAACGTATGTCGGGTGCTTTCAATGGATTCCGAAGTCCATTTGTGGATGCTTTTTCTGTGGGTTTTGTTTCACAGAGAGAAAAGACACTAGCTCGTTTTGTGCCGAGGCATTTTGTTCAAATCGCAGACATTTGAACCGGGGAGAAAAAGTGCTTCTTTGTTCTCTGCTGCGTGGCACCCGGGATTCGAACTGCTGAGCTGCTGACTTTGTAGCCGACAGTTTTTGGAAGCCTTAGTCCACTGAGCCACCATGCAATGTTTGTACCTGTACAAGCAACAAAAACAAAACAATAATATCAAAGTTTGTGTACCGTTGCTGCTACCAAAATCCCAATGATTCTGTACGGAAAGATGGCAGATGAAGTTGGTGAGCTGTCTTTCCTAGCAGCGCACTCACCATGTAATTCTGCCAAGGAACAAGGCGTGTGTTTTCTGCCTGCCATGTTTCTTAGCAGCAAACCTGAAGAGTAGTTGTTTGATCCAAGAGGGCATAAAAATTGGTAATAGAGCAAACAGTCCAAAAATTCATCCGAACGCACCAAAATTGTCAACTGATAACTAATTTTGGGATTATTAACCTTATCAATTTTGTATCATCTTGGCCTGGTGAAGTGTTTGGAAGAAGTCAAAATCTTACCTTTTTTGTAATTTCTTTTGTAATCTGGTGAAGGCATCCTTCAAACTAGAGCTCAGTTTCTTAGTAGAATCACTCACATTTCAGAGACGGCACGGTAGCTGTCACCAACAAGTAACCCAGAGGGTAACATGGATGGCTACAGAAAGACTGATCTAACAGTATATAATTTCTGAATTTCTTAAGAGATGGTTTGTGGTTTCCACCCACTCGGGGGCCCCCCCCCTCGTCGGGGGGGATCCTTTCAGAAGATTAGTTCCTTAACTTATCAGACAGCTGCAGCTGTAGCTCTCTTGGAGACCCAAGGCATTTGGAAGCCGAACAGGAGGGGACAGTTGCCCATTGATTATCTTATTTTCTGAAGAGGTGACCGTGTCATCTTGGTTGACAGCAAAGCCGAGCTCAGGGGAGTCTGTTAAGTAAAACAGCTGGAAGATAAGGATCGCTTCTTATTTTTATTTCATTTTATGGGTTGAATCTCTCTCTCTCTCTCTCTCTCTCTCTCTCTCTCTCTCTCTTTGTACAGAACAGTGAGCCCCGAACTGAAGTCTTATGCTTTGGGGGTTCTCTTCCTCCTCCTTCGATTGTTAGGTAAGTGAAACCCAGTCTTCCCCCTGTTGTCTGCACAGAATTCGTTGTGTGGCCGATGAGATCTCAAGCCCAAAGTGGTGTCTGAAAAGCATCGACCTCACGCGCTCCTGCTCAGCTCTGAGCAAAGAAGAAAACGGGGGTCAGCTGCCTGAGCCATCCTGGGCCTGAGTAGTGTGGCCCAGTTTGGGAAGTTAAACAGGGTCAGGCCGGGTTAGTACTTGGATCGGAGGCCGAAGAACCAAGTGCCGTGCTGTAAAGGAGGCATGGCTCAGTTGTGAGACCCTAGTATCAGGTTCAGCAACTCCAGGTGGAACTAGGAGAGAGAATCTGCCCCAAATTCTAGGCAGCCACTGCCAGGTGTAATTGGCGGCACTGGGTGAGATGACCTGGACTAAGCTTCCCATATTCCCGTCAAATGAGCCAAGAATTTCAGTGAAATTCCCACCCTCCGGAAGCAGATTTTCCCTTTCCTCAACTAGCTGCAAGTCCTTCAAACATCCTGCCCTGTCAAGATTGAAACACTGAGGAATGAAGAATAGGGTGTGTATCTATCACATATTCTCCTCCTTGTGTTTAAAAAAGGGCACTCGTTGAGGTCCACAGCCTTTCATATAGTTTTCAACAATCTTGTCTTCTAGATCAAGTCCATATCTGCTTAAAATATAGCAAACACAAGTATGTTCATCTGTAAAGCAAAGTGTGTTTTGTATATACTGCCCTATAGCACTTAAAACTTTCTGGGTGGTTTACAATTTAATCATGCAGGCTACACATTGCTCAACCCACCCTTTAGGAGTTGGGTACTCGTTTTACCAACCTTGGAAGGATGAGTGAACCTCAAGCCAGCTAACTGGGATTGAACCCCGTGTCGTGAGCAGATTATTTGGCTGCAGTACAGGAGTTTAACCACTGTCCCATGAGGCTCTTATAGTAACTAAATACATTTGAAATCCACAACTGCATAAAGCCCCCTTCTTTGTAAACTGCAGTTCCACAGCAACATTAGAAGCTTTCAGGTTATTCAGAACTCTTCAGCAAGCTAGGTGGGGGGATGGGAGAGGGAGGGAATCACAAAATCCTACACATCAATGTAGAGGTATAAAGCTATATGGTCATAATTAAACTGGGTCCCAAAACAGGGAATCCAATTTTGATGAATCAATGGAGTGTAAAATGGTTTTTAGTCTTACCAGCTGAACTCCAGCACAGTATGCCTCTGTGTGCTCATTGCAGGAAAATGGGTTAGGAATGCTTTATCAAGAATGCTCAGTTGTTACTTTTGTGTTTAACTGGAGGAAAAGTGAACGGATGCTTGTCTGTGAAGATTCTCAGTCATCCAGGTGAGTTTATCTGGAAGTTGAGTCATGGCTACTGGACTTCTTTTTTTTGAAAAAAAAGAAGTCCAGTAGCCATGACTCAACTTCCAGATGAACGGATGAAAATGTTAGTTTTACCTTGAGCACGTAATTTTTCAAGGATTAGATGGATCCGTTTGCGCATTCCCATGTTTAATGCTCAAGTAACGATTTTACTGTTAGCAAGTTAAATCTACAATGTTACAGTATTTCCAAGCTTAGAGAGAAGGCGATGGTGCTCAAGTCTTGCCTGTGAGCTTCCTGTATGTGTCTGGTTAGGCTTTTGAAGGAGTAGTAGTAGTAGTAGTAGTAGTAGTAGTAGTAGTAGTAGTAGTAGCAGCAGCAGCAGCAGCAGCAGCAGCAGCAGTAGTTGAGACTCATGGCACAGTGGTTAAATGCCTGTACCGCAGGTGAAACTGCTCACGACCTGGGGTTCAATCCCAGGTTGCAGGCTCATGGTTGACTCAGCCTTCCATCCTTCCGAGGTCAGTAAAATGAGTACCCAGCTTGCTTGGGGGGGGGGGGGGAGAATGTGTAGCCTGCATTACTGTCATTAAAACTGTAAGCCACCCAGAGACTACTTGAAGTAGCATGGGGCGGTATATAAGCAGAACACTTTTGCTTTGCTTGACTAGAGGAACCTTTGATTGGATCCAACAGAGGTACTCTTAAATGGCCCCATCAGACCACCTAGTTACCCCAGCTGGTACAAAAATGTATCCTCTGCTTTTCTAGGTTTTATTCCACCCCCTTTGATTTTTGGAGCGGGAATTGACTCGACCTGCCTGTTTTGGAGCACGTTCTGCGGCGAGCAGGGAGCATGCGCTCTGTACGACAACGTTGTCTACCGGTACCTGTATGTGAGCATCGCCATAACCTTGAAGTCACTTGCATTCATCCTGTACACAACCTCCTGGCAATGCTTGAGAAAGAACTATAAGAAATATATCAAGAACCACGAAGGTGGGCTCAGCACCACTGAGTTTTTTGCCTCTACGTTGACCCTGGACAACTTGGGACAGGAGCCCATTGGCTCAAACCCACCTCACAGGACAAAATTTATCTACAACCTTGAAG
This sequence comes from Phrynocephalus versicolor, assembly GCA_023846285.1. Taxonomy (NCBI): domain Eukaryota; kingdom Metazoa; phylum Chordata; class Lepidosauria; order Squamata; family Agamidae; genus Phrynocephalus; species Phrynocephalus versicolor. The sequence continues at coordinate 1,051,950 of JAHTLZ010000102.1, forward strand.
ACCACGAGTGGTGTGAAAACATGGAGTCTGTTTTGTAGTAGCTGTAAGGGTGGCTTGCTAACCCCACGGCCCTTTTTAAAGTTTAAAACTGAAAGAGAGAGAAAGAGAGGGATAAATTTTTAAATGTAATATATAATATCCAAGTTGCTTTGGCAAGTACAGTACAGGCAAAATGGCAGGTGCTGCCATATCTCAAAAGCTACTGTTATATTCCAGAATACTCTTGTCCATAGTTAAGGACAGAGGAAGACCTCTGTCCTCTTATCAGAAACAGATTTAGCAAGATCCAGAAGAACCAGGCGGTTTTTAAGAAACGGAGATGCAAAGCCGTACGTCAGCATATTAGATGCATCGCTCGTGGGCAAAGCTGCCAGTGCCTTCATGTCTATCACCGAATTGTAGTGCTGAGCAATCTTGGACATCAAGGCCAAGCAAACTAGCAGACCCAGAAGCTGACCAAGGGGAGGAGGAGAATAGCAGCCGCACAGATTCCAAAATAAGCAAACTGCCGGAACACTAGGGTAACCTTTCCAGTACCAGCGAAGGAGATCAACTTGGTGCCAGCATTCTTCTGTTAAGCCCTAGTTTTCTTGTTCTCTCTCCCTCCTCCCCTGCCGCCATTATATAAAGGGGTGGGTTGGGGAGCCATGCCCGAATAGCTGAGCCAATTCAGCCATCAGCACCAGCCACAAAGAGTTGAAATTCCCCACGCTGGGATGTGTCACGTCTTGGCTCTTAAGGCACCAGCATAAATGAATTGACATATTTTGAAGCCTAGGTCCATTTTGGTATGTGGATCAGAACAGGGGGAGGCCTCTATCTGGCTATGCCTGAAAAGGAGGGTTGGGAATGAGATTTCTTATTTTCCACCAAGAATACAGTAACCTTTTAAAACGACGAGGGATAATGTGTGCCTAAGAGCAAAGGCAGATGTTAGGTTTCCAAAATGGCAGTTGAGCCAGCTCTGACTTCCTAGCGAGGTTGTGGGTTGCTGTTGTTTCCTTTTTGCCTTGTCTTTCGTGAATTTCGGAGTGTGTGTGGGGTAGTTTTCGATATGGTTTGCAGCGAAAAACATGCGGGAGATTTGTATGTCTGCCGGTTCTGCAACTGTGGCTCCCTTAAATGTGCTTGGGTGTCGAGACAAGAGAGAAAGGTGAAAAAGTACCCAAGAAAGGTCTTGGGGAGTTGTTATTATCCCAAAAAAAATCATGCACATGCAGGTTTGGTGTTCCTGCCAATACATTGATTCATTAAATGCTTTAAAATGCTGCAAGAAATTGGGGTCCAGGGCTGATGCGCCACCTTTAGCTTCTGAAGCCTCAGGTTCAGCCTTCCGCTTTGTGGTTAAATGTCACCAGGCTGGGAGTGAAATGTCTGCCCTGCCTATCCTTCCCAGATGTGGTGACAAGAGTTCTCTCTTGAACCACAGAACATGTGAGGGCAGGCTGTCCCCTTCCCTACCAGAAGTGACAGCACATTTTTGGTTTGTTTTGTTTTTGTTTTTCCGACAGCTAAATGTTGCTGCTAAATGTTGGTGGTTGAGTTTGCCAGTGGCAGAAGTAGTAACAGCAGAAGAGTTTGCTTCATTATTTCCCACCTTGGGGTCCTCTGATGCTCTTCTTAAAAGCTCCACAACTCGCTGAGTTGGCCAGGAGTTGTAGTCAAAGAACACCTGGGTTACCCAAAGTTGGGAACCACTGGTTTGCATGGGGAGGGACATTTGTCTTGAGGGACCCATATTGGCCATGCCTGACTCATGATATTCACCTGCCATCAGACCTTCTGTTAGATATGCAACACACATGTTCATTTGCATTTAACCCAATGTGGCTGAATGGTCGGCCCCCACACATTTTCCCCTCACCAAATCTGGCCCTTCTTGCAAAAAGTTTGTACACCCCTGGTCTAGGGAGTCTAACGGGTTTATATGTAGTCCTCTCTATTGTGTTGGGGAGTCTCATCATCTCTTAGGATGAAATGTATTTGAAGCATTGAAGGCCTGGAGTGTTCAAGGTGTGAAAAACACTGCTTTATAATGACTGTAGAGATGGATTACTATCCCAAAGGCTGTTTTAAAATTAAACCTTGGTATAATATATAAACATGTTTCAGAAAGGAAAAACTATGGCAACCAATAATATATCTCAGACACTTCTATAATATTCCAAAATACAATTAAACGCCGTTAGGGACAGAGGCAGATTTCTCTGCCTTTCTTGCAACTAGACCTAGCACTATTCTGAAAACTGTAAGGTCATGTTTGCACTTTGTTCAAGATTACCAGATTAAGGAATGGTGGCTTCACAGAATTGGAAGGTTTGATATAAACCAAATGTCAAATTAACAGCAACTTAAACAGTTGCACACCATCAAATCTATTCTGACTTAAGGTGATCCTTTTTTAAGGATACCTGGGCACTCTATATACGTACCTGTTCTCAAAGTATAGTGCACCCAGACGCTAATACTGTGGAGCCCGCCCAAGGCTACACAGGCTGGCTCTTCTTCTGGGAGACACAGTGAGAAATCAAATTCTAACCTATGGTTCTACAGACAGCTTACCCAACTCACTGAGCTCTCCAGACTGCCAGACAACATATATATAGATCAGTAGTTCTCAACCTGTGAGTCCCTAGATGTTCCTGAACTGCAACTCCCAGAAGTCTTCATCACTAGCTATGCTGGCCAGGATTTCTGGGAGTTACAGTCCAGGAACATCTGGGGACCCACAGGTTGAGAACCACCGATGTAGATGCACATATATCTGCTGAAATGAGTTGCTTGGTTCTGGGCGGTTTTAAAAAAAATACAGTAGCTATTGATTATTTTTAATTTGTCTTTTCTCCTATACTTTGAAATATAAATTAATTAACATAGATATTTTTAGACGGCACTATCAAGAGAGTTTGAATGTTTGAGGCTTTATACAAAAAGGGGTATAAATTGGAGCTAGAAGCAAGATGGTTGCAATATTTTATGGGTGGTTTTGGTGTGATTACCTGGGATTTTATGACTTTATTTAGTAAGAGGGCAGAAGTTGTGAAGGCATCTGGTTCCTGGGCTGGGTGGGTGACTCCAGAATTTCCTTCATTGATGAAAAATAGATGGCTGAAAAATAGCCACACCCTCTGTAGGCTCTGAAATGAATGTCTGGTCACTTCCAGTGTCTAAAAAAGCAACAAGTGCAAACCATGGAAGTCTTAGCAGATGGACATTTAGGTGGCTGCAGCCCTGGACCATCCAGAATTGCCCATCTCGGAGGCACATCAATTTCAGATTTAAGACCTAGCAGAAAATAGACATCTCTTCTTCAAACAATGGTCCTCCATTGTGGTCTTCTCAGAATCTAGTTTAGAAAGACCCTCAAAAATTCTGAAGGTAGTTTTCCATTTAATGGATATGGTGTATGGCTGGTTAGAAGGAATCTGGGAGTTGAGTCATGGCAATGGTGTGTAGTTGGGTTCTTGCACAAATTGAGACCCAGTTAGAGATGGACACAAACTGCTGGTTCGGCGGTTTGGCATGGTTCGTTTTCCAGCTCATTCCCAGTTCAGTGCCCTGTCCTTCCAGTGGGCACCCACTCGAATGAAAGGTACAGGTAGCACTGCAAAGCAACAACAGCCACTTGCAGAGCTGGGCTCCCTGGTGGTTTGCTAAGGAGTGGGTGAAGGAGGAGGTGCAGAAGAGCTGTAAGTAGAGCCTTCTCTGTGTGCACAGATTTCATTGATGCTTTCTTAAAACAGCAACGCAAGGAGCTTGCTCCTAACTATACTTTCTGCCTTTTCTTTCTGACCCATCCCTCCCACATTCTCTGGTGGTGCTGTGGCCACAGGCTCTCACAATTCCATCATTACAGTCAGAAAGGCAAGGGAGTTTTGTTTCTTTCACTTTGCCACCAGTCCAACTTCTTCCTTATTTTTTTGGCCTTTCCTCACTTCTAATTGTGATCTGCAAAGGCTGGTTTTAACATGGGAGGTTGATGAGGGTGCTGCTGTGCCTCACCCTGGGTGCTTTGCTATTCCCCATATTCACTCTGAAAATGCACAAACGCCCTTGATTACTGAATTTACACATCCCTATTGGAGCCCCTCTCTCTAAGACCAACTTCTTGTTGATGTGGCGGGTGGCCATCCCAGGAGAGGCCAGGACATGTACGACCAGGAGCCGGACCTTCTCTGTAGTGGCCCCGTCTTCATTGAATGCTCTACCAGTAGAGGTCTGCCAAACCCCTTCCCTCCTAACATTCAGGAAGTGTTTAAAAACTGTGCTTTTCAAGCATGCATTTCAGGTCATCCTGAATAATTCTTAGTTATAACTCTTATAATTCTTATAACACTTATAATTCTTAGTTAATACTTAGTCTTGTTCTGAACATCATATTTTGTAATCCTTTGGTCCATTGCCACCCTTTTAATTTTTACACTTGTATCTTTTTATTACTTATTTATTTATTTATTACATTTGTTTACTGCACAGCTTCTTTGTTTGCAGTTCTCAGATTGGGTGGAATTTAGTTTTTCATTGTGTTTGTTTTATTACTGGAAACATCCCAGAGGAAGGGCTGGGCCACCAGATTGTGCAATATAAAAACAGAACAAACAAAACACAGTGTTCTGCTTATATATCGCCCTATAGTGCTTAATTGCCTTAGGGTGGAATATCTTATAGATGGGGGCACGCTGCTACTTTTGTGTCCCAGTTGATCAGTGAGGCTACAAAATAAAACAGGCTGAACTGTGCTTTCATGATTGTAAGGCTAATTACACTGGTGACAATGAGGCCTGTAATAAGACTTCCTGGGGTAGGAACTGGCAAGCCACCCCAGTATCCCTGCCAAGAAAATTCCATGGACAGAAACAAAAGGCTAAAAGATATGACGCTGGAAGATGAGCCCGTTAGGTTAGAAGGCGTTCAACATGCTACTGAGGAAGAACGGAGAACAAGTACAAGTAGCCCCACAGCTAATGAAGTCGCTGGGCCAAAGCCGAAAGGACGTTCAGCTGCAGAAGTGCCTGGAAGAGAAAGGAAAGTCCAATGCTGCAAAAAAATACTGCATAGGAACCTGGAATGTGAGATCTATGAACCAGGGTAAGCTGGATGTGGTCAAACGTGAGGTGGAAAGAATAAACATTGACATCTTGGGCATCAGCGAACTTAAATGGACAGGAATGGGTGAAATCAGTTCAGATGACTATCACATCTACTACTGTGGGAAAGAATCCCATTGAAGAAATAGTGAACAAAAGAGTGGGAAAAGCAGTG
>JAHTLZ010000102.1:1057221-1069614 GCA_023846285.1 Phrynocephalus versicolor
TTTCGGTATGATTCCAAGGCAGCCCTTTCAACATCACAGTAATCCAGCCTTATGTACCAACTACCGGTGCTGAAGAGTCTGAGATTGACCAATTTTATGAAGACTTACAACTCCTTCTAGAACTGACACCAAAGAAAGATGTTCTTCTCATCATAGGGGATTGGAATGCTAAAGTGGGGAGTCAAGTGATAAAAGGAATAACTGGCAAGTTTGGCCTTGGAGTTCCAAATGAAGCAGGGCAAAGGCTAATTGAGTTTTGTCAAGATAACAAGCTGGTCATTGCAAACACTCTTTTCCAACAACACAAAAGGTGACTCTACACATGGACATCACCAGATGGACAATACCAGAATCCGATTGCTTATGTTCTCTGCAGCCAAAGATTGAGGAGCTCTATACAGTCAGCAAAAACGAGACCTGGTTCTGATTGTGGCTCAGATCATCAGCTTCTTATTACAAAATTCAAACTTAAACTGAAGAAAGTAGGGAAGACCACTGAGCCAGTCAGGTATAATCTAAGTCAAATCCCTTATGAATACACAGTGGAAGTGAAGAATAGATTTAAGGAACTAGATTTGCTGGTCAGAACACCTGAAGAACTATGGATGGAGGCTTGTAACATTGTACAGGAGGCTGCAATGAAAACAATTCCAAAGAAAAGAAAATGCAAGAAAGCAAAGTGGTTGTCCAACGAGGCCCTACAAATAGCGGAGGAGAGAAGGGATGCAAAATGCAAGGGAGAAAGGGAAAGATATAGAAAATTGAATGCAGACTTCCAAAGAATAGCGAGGACAGACAGGATGGCCTTCTTGAACGAACAGTGCAAAGAAATAGAGGGAAACAACAGAAAAGGAAAAACCAGAGATCTATTCAAGAAAATTGTAGATATTAAAGGGGCATTTTGTGCAAAGATGGATATGATAAAGGACAAAAATGGTAGGGACCTAACTGAAGCAGAAGAGATCAAGAAGAGATAGCAAGAATACACAGAGGAATTATATCAGAAAGATCTGGATGTCCCCGATAACCAAGATAGTGTAGTTGCTGACCTAGAGCCAGACATCCTGGAAAGTGAAGTCAAATGGGCCTTAGAAAGCATTACAAACAAGGCCAGTGGAGGTGACGGCATTCCAATTGAACTCTTTAAAATCTTAAAAGAGGATGCTGTAAAGGTGCTGCATGCGATATGCCAGCAAATTTGGAAAACCCAGCAGTGGCCAGAGGACTGGAAAAGATCGGTCTACATCCCAATCCCAAAGAAAGGAAATGCCAAAGAATGTTCCAACTATCGCACAATTGCACTCATTTCACACACTAGCAAGGTTATGCTCAAAATTCTACAAGGCAGGCTTCAGCAATATGTGGAAAGAGAACTTCCAGAAGTGCAAGCTAGATTTTGAAGGGGCAGAGGAACTAGAGATCAAATTGCCAACATGCGCTGGATTATGGAGAAAGCCAGAGAGTTCCAGAAAAACATCTACTTCTGCTTCATTGACTATGCCAAACCCTTTGACTGTGTGGACCTCTGAGGGTTCAATTCTCTCTAGAGTCGGTTCCAATCCACAACACACTTCAAAGTTCACTTTTTTATATTCTTCAAAAAGATTTTTATTCATAATACTTAAATTAACATTTTCAGAACTATAACGAATGTTGTTTTCAGGCACTTGAGGTACATTTCTTGGAACGGTTACATTACCTTCAGAAAATAAAGGTTCTTCTAACAATAAGCAATACGGAGTGCTTTCTTTCGAAACCCGGCTTAGAAATAAGGGTGGCGGTGTGTCCCCCGTCCCAAACACTGAGTCCCGCAACAGGGATGCCTGGCTCACTGGGCTGCGGGATTCTCGACCCTGGCCTTGTTCCATACTTAGCTGGACTGATCCCGATCCTCAGGCAACTTTACCAGCCTCACTTGGACTGACCAGGTAAATTCATCAGTGTCTCTGATGCTTCCCGCAGGTCTCCTTTCTCTCTGCTCTGTTTGGGTACCAACTGCCCTCAACCGACTCCCGTTAACTGTCAGTTTTCTTATCTAGCTTCGCCCATCCTGCCACCACCTTGTCACGCGCCACCCAAACCTCTTCATCTTCCTCTGCCACCCATAATGCCTCACGATCCCCTTGCCTAGCCACTGGTCCCGCATCTCCACTTGACTTCTCATCTGCTTTTGACATCTCTATTTCTTTTGCTCCTGCGGAAATATTATCAACATCCCTTAGCATGATCTTCTCTCGTTCTGCTTCCTTCACTCCAGACGGCTCACTCTTAGTCTCGCCTTCACAGGACCACAGCAAACTATGGCAAGTTCTTAAAGGAATGGGAGTACCTGACCACCTTATCAGCCTCCTAAGAAATCTATATGTGGGACAAGCAGCAACCGTCAGAACTGGATGTGGAACAACTTACTGGTTTAAAATTGGGAAAGGAGTGCGACAAGGCTGTATACTGTCACCTTGCCTATTTAACTTATATGAAGAGTACATCTTGGGAAAGGCAGGTCTGGATGAATCACAAGCCGGAATTAAGATTGCTGGAAGAAATATCAACAACCTCAGATACGCAGATGATACTACTCTGATAGCAGAAAGTGAGGAGCAATTAAAGAACCTCTTAATGAGGGTGAAAGAGAAGAGTGAAAAAAAATGGGCTGAAGCTCAACATCAAAAAAACTAAGATCATGGCCACCGGTCCCATCACCTCCTGGCAAATATAAGGGGAAGAAATGGAGGCAATGACAGAGTTTATTTTCTTGGGCTCCTTGATCACTGCAGATGGCCACTGCAGCAACGAAATAAAAAGACGCCTGCTTCTTGGGAGGAAAGCAATGGCAAACCTAGATAGCATTCTAAAGAGCAAAGACATCACTTTGCCAACTAAGGTCAGGATAGTCAAAGCTATGGTTTTTCCAGTAGTGATGTATGGAAGTGAAAGCTGGACTATAAACAAGGCTGATCGTCGCAGAATCGATGCTCTTGAGGTGTGGTGCTGGAGGAGAGTCTTGAGAGTCCCCTGGACTGCAAGGAGATCAAACCTATCCATCCTGAAAGAAATCAACCCCAAATGTTCACTAGAAGGACAGATTTTGAAGCTGAGGCATCCATAATACTTTGGCCACCTCATGAGGAGAGAGGAGTCCTTGGAAAAGTCCCTGATGTTGGGAAAGATTGAAGGCAAAAGGAAAAGAGGATGGCAGAGAATGAGATGGTTGGACGGTGTCATCGATGCAACCAATATGGATTTGACCAAACTCTGAGAGGCAGTAGAAGATAGGAAGGCCTGGCGAGCTTTGGTCCATGGGGTCACGAAGAGTCGGACACGACTGAACGACTGAACAACAACAACAACATAGTGCTTAAAGCACCCAGTTTACAATTTATTTATGCAGGTTACACATTGACTCCATTTCCCACAATCTGGGTACTCATTTTACTGACCTCAGAAAAATGGAAGGCTGAGTGGACCTTGAGCTGGCTACCTGAGATTGAACCAAAGTTATAGCTGCAGTACAGCAGTTTAGCCACTGCGCCACACGGCTCTTCTGGCACACACGTACAGTATGTGCATCCCTTCTGCAAAGTGCTGTGTGGATATGATCAAGTATCTACCAAAGAGATGGTGCCAAATGTTTTATTTCCAGGGTTCTCATTCTCCTCCATGGTAGGTAAATTTTCACGTCCAGGTGCTTTTCATGACTAACTCCTGGGCTGCAACCTCAGTTGAATTCAAAACTGCTGCCAACTGTATTAATCCATATCAACAAATCTGCTCTGGCCATCCCCTTTCCTACCAAGAGCGTCATGTTGTTAAAGCGAATTGTTCTCCATTCAAATTAAAAATCCGGATAAATCAAAGCACTTTGCTTTACAACTTGGGCAGCTGCCAACAATATGCTGGGATACTTTTCGCTAAGATTCGGAGACATGAGGAAGTTTGAGGGCAGTGGCCAAGAACAATGTTGCTCTGTCTGATAAAAAGATTTCAGAACCTCAACCTTGTGAGACCGGCTCCCATGACGTGACTCCTCCATTACCTGCAAGGAATTTTAGCATTAATCCTGTGCATCTGTGGTCCATGAAATAGTCAAAGGAATATAAAAACAATTGGCAAAGAGGTTTTGGCACCCTAAAGATTAATATTTTAGACCTCTAGAAAATGCAATGTTTACTTTCTTCCACTTGGCTGCTTCCTCTTTTTTGTTACATGGCTATAAATGGCTTTTTTTGGCTTTAATGACTTGATTTGCTGAGGTCTTGTATCTTCTCAAGACTGGGATTATTTCTTTGTCTTTTAAAAATATTATTATTATTTTAGTTAACAAAGAAGATAACAAATAAAAATAGAGCCCAGTGAAAAGCAAGATCCTTATTTCTCCTATGCTAGTTTTCTATTTGAAAGTACTAGACAGCAGGACAGTAAAAAGTGATTGGCCAACAATATTGCCCATTTACCTACTAAATGGCCACCACTTGAATCCCTCCTTGTGTTCATCATTGGATTGAGGGTGGGTGGTTCCTTAACAACTTTAAAAGTATGCAAGGACTCTTAATTATAGTGGCCAAATGATTTGCAGCAGTTTCATCATATTATCATATTATCTCTCCTTGAGAACTGGATTCGGTAATTCTGTAATTTGTAGGAACCAGCCTTTTTCTGCACATTGACTGCAGAAAAAAATCGAACACAGGTGAACACCTGGGAAGGCCTTCTTCCCAGAAAAGAGAAACATATGCAAACAACATTATGCTTGTATTTTCTCAAGATTGTTTTATGAGGGGTTGCCAATATGATCCTGTGTCTTCCCGAAATATATATACACCATTGACCCCATTCTTGTAGTTATTCCTTATGGTAGCTACCTTTCTGTTAAACTATATTATACTCATATAATCATCATTTGTATTATTTGCTTTTTGAAAAGGGAACATCAGAACTTGACAAACTTAGGTTTTGTTCTACAATACCTAGAATCCTCCATCAATGTGGACATGGACCAAATCAGGGAGTTATAGCCTAAAAAGTAACTTTTTCCAAGCACTCTATCTTGTAGAGGATTACAGGAGCAGGCCACAGCATGAATGTCCCCATTCATGCTGTACTCTAGCTAGTGGGTAGGGTAGGCATTTGCAAGCAGGCTTCCAAACTCTGATCTGTTTTATACACATTATTGACCATGGCAGTTGCAGTCAATTGAACTTGCTGAATATGAAAGTTGGTCCCAAAGAGAATTTCAGGTCAGAAGTCAAGCATCACCTTCCACTAAACATGTCTCATTTGACCAGGGTGCACCAACAGATTTTAACCATCTTCAAGGAAGGCTTCCCCAGGTGGGTGGGAATACAAAATCCATTGCACCTTAGCCATGCAGGCAGGGGGAGGTGACTAGGTGGAGAAAGCTCTTCTAAATATAAAGGAATGGTGGGATAATAGGCTGAAGGACACCTTACAGTTGTATATTTTGTTTTGAATGCTGCAAAGGGGAAATTAAGGGCAGGAGAGAGGGAGTGAGGGAAATGGAAAGAAGACAAAAATAACTGGGTATGCTGTGTCTGTGAAGTGTTTGTTGGTGTCTTAGAGCTATAGGAAAGATCTCGCATGCATTATTACCCTTTCCAGTCAAGCCATCTGAAACAGCCTTTCAAAACTTGTCTTTGTGGACGATCTGCTCCAGATCACAGTTGCCCAGCATGCCATGCCATGCATATCTGTTTGTTGGAGTTGTGTTGTTTTTGAAAGGGGAATATGAAAAAAAATCCCACATAATTTTTTTTTTGGTCCAATCATGTTCTGTGCAGGAAAAAACAATCATGTGTCTTGAGAGTCATTGTGAAATGGCTGTAAGCAATAAGAAATATATCAGGTACCGCTACTCTCTTAGAGCAAATAACTGACCGGAACGGTTGATGATCACTTTCTCCTCCCATTTGAAAAAAAAAATCATTTGAAACAAGGTTTCTCAGAACTGCTTCTCGTGGGATTCAGAGTCTCCAGTGTTTCTGGAGGGTTGCTGTGTTGGTGACAGGCAGTCCAAAGAAATGGGAATTCTGATTGAGGCCATCAAGTGTAAAAATAAAAAGTGGGGTGAGGTTAGCCAAATATTTATTCTTTCAGTGCATTTCAGACCTTTAAAATGGACAAAGAACTGTAGGGAAATTCTATTCAGTGGACTACCCTGTTTATAGCCATGAGCTGTCTAGAAACGTCTTGTTTCTCTTGGAAATCTGAAGCAAACACCACCTTTTCACCAAAAAAATGGGGTGGTTGCACAGGTGGCATACTCTTCCCCCCCCCCGACCCCAAGGGCGGGTCTAGACAACTATAGAACAGCCATCAAATAGAATGAATGACCCTCATTATTGAAAGGACCTTGTGGGCGGGGAGAGGTTTGATCTTGGGGGCCCATGCACTCACCCCCTCTCTTCTGAAGACCATCTTCTTCAACTGAACCCCCTGTGATGTGGGTTCCTGCCTGGCAGGGGGTTGGACTCGATGGCCCATGAGGTCTCTTCCAACTCTAGGATTCTAAGCAGAGCCCTTCTGTGGCCACCTCAAGATGGGCTCCAAAAAACTTCTAGTCCTGCTCATTGCAAAACTGCTTGAATCAACAGGGGCAGGAACCTAGCCTTTTAGAAAGCTCCATGACTCTCAAAACCACACATAAATGGTGAGAATTATATAAAATGCCCAAAGGAATGATGCACGATAACAAATGCCGTGCACATTTGCAGAATTTCTGTTGGTTGCAGAAATGAGTCATTACTGCCGAGTCTCCATTATTTGGTTACAAGTTCGTTTCGGCTTCTTCTCTTTCTCCTTGTACTGTAGCCTGTCTCGGAACATGTGCAGCCTGGAACCTTGTGGTTACTCACTTGATGGTTCTCATCTGAACCACAGTATCTCAGCCTCCCATGACTAAGACATGGATGGGTGATAGAGAACGCAGTCTGCTAAACCTGAATCAGTGTCCTTTTGGCAATACAAGGGTGTCTGTCACATGGTCTTATCCACTGTTTTCCGTAGGTGAGGCAAGTTCCAAAGAGTGATGTATCCCTGAATCTAGATATGGGGTGTATGTGTGTGTTGAACTCGACACTCTCATAATTCTCCACCCAGGTGGTGAACTAGGGGAATTATAGTCCAATGAAAGGTGCTATCAGAGTGTTGGGAAGGACCACACCTGGTTGCATCAGAAAAGGAGCAATCTTTCATTGTGTCTCCTCCACTTGCCCAGAAATCACTCCAGCCCAGCCCCCTAAAGTAGAAGTCCTAGAGTTAGATCAAAAAAGTCACCTTGGACATGTGTTGGGTTCAGGCTGGAGTCCAGGAAACAGATCACACTGGGATGCTTGCGTTGCTCTGTTTTCCCAGGCTATTGCACCCCAACTAACTTTCTCCATCTTCACTTGAGACTAGTTGACTGTCAGTTTTCACCTTGGCTTTCTGGGGCCTGAAATCCATTTGTTTTGCATTTGTTACCTGCATCCCACTCTTCCCCCACCCCATTTGTGTTGGAAGGTATGCATACTTGGATGCTTTCAGGTTAATCATGCCCCAAAAGGAGAATTTGTTCCAAAGAAAACTAATGAGAATCCTTGGAGAGTCCCTGCTGTGACTGGTTCATTATTTGAGGGGTGTTCTAGTGACACTTCCAAAATTTAATATATTAATTTTCAGAGCTTGGGGGGTGGGGAGAGAGATTTATTTTAAAATAAATGAGAATCGTCTCACTATATCTCTGGTTGAACAGAAGACAAAATGAAAAGAGAAAGATAGGCTGTGCTCAGTATCTTTTGAATACAGCGCTCTGTATTTTTGCAAGCTTCTATTTTCCAGATGAGTTTAGAAAAATAGGCAATGACGTGAAATAATGTACCACAAGTTTACTGTAAATGATATTAAAGGCACTATTTTCATTCATCCCTGGTGTCCTCGCTTGTGCTTTCTGTTGCATGTGGTTTGCAAACTGTCAGAAATCAATCCCGCAGAAATGAGGGAGAGGTAGGCACAGGAGGAATGGGAAGACCTTCCTAAGCACATCCAATCTTGGCTGATTTCGGAAGCTAAGCAGGGTCGGCCCTGGTTAGTACTTGGATGGGGGTACCAGGTGCTATAGGCGTCTGGGGTAGGAACTGGCAAACCACTCTAGTATTTCTGCCAAAAAAAACCGCCATGGGCATGGGGGTCACGAAGAGACGGACACGACTGTAACAACACAACACACACACACACACAGGGGTTCTGTATCTCCCGAGACACGGTGCAAGAATAATCATAACCTCAAGTCAAGAATCTGCTCATTTGTGGGTGGCTTCATAGAAATGAAACTATGAAGCTCATCAAATTATGAGCAGTAGAGATGGGCACGAACCACTGACCTGGCCGTTGGTGCTGCCTTCTTCCTGGGTCGAACAGATGTTCCACGGCCTCCTCTGGCAGGCATCCACTCAGTAGCAGAGGCCCAGCTTTCCTGCCCTGCCCTGCTTCCTCCAGGTACCTGTTAAAGGAAGCGGAATGGAGGGTGCCCAGCACCTCTCTGGCCAAGAAACGATGCCTGTCTCTAATGTGCAGTGTTTTTAGAGACTGGACGAAAAGCATACAGAAGGAAACAGCACCCAATACTCAATGGGAGGGAACGTGTAAATTACGTCAGATGCTGAAGTGTGTGTGTGTGTTAGGAGAATAAACACATGAAAGGATGAATTTCAATGTAGGGAGCAAATTTCTCACAACCGGTTGTGAAAGGATGGGAAGACAATGCTGATAGGTTTCCAAGAGGGAAGAAAAACACCCTTGGTCTGGCGTTAAGAATTTTTTGGTTGCCTGGTTCAAAGGTTACTCATCAAACACTGGCTCAGGGATCCATTAGAGTTTTTGGGGCGGCATTTATCAGCAAGGTGTGTTCAGTAGCTTACCTATTTTTTCTTTTTCTAAATGGCATTTGTGGGTTCAAGTCCTCAGGGTAGACCCTGGGTAGGCTAAGAACCACTGAAGTGCATCTAGGCAAGCTGCAAGATAATACTGTGGTTTAGATTCCCAAGGTTGAAAGTTTGATTCCCCGCAGTGCCTCCCTGATGGGATGGACTTAACAATCCATAGGATCTCTTCCATCTCTGCCATTCAATGATGATGACGAAGCAGAAGCAGAAGAAGATGGTGATGATGATGACTCTGGGTATTTTAGGAAAAGCGATGTTTGGAAACAATGACTAAAGTATCTCATCCTTTTTTACAGTTTGCTGAATTTGAACGGTTTCCTGGTCAGTGGCAGATTTTCTTCTTGGTAGTAGAACCCTGACTTGCTGCTCGTTATTTTTGCTTAGGGAATCCCCTGCTTAGAAATTTAGAGGGGTGTGGTCCAGGTTGGAAGACATCCCGGTAATACTCTGAACCTGGGCTTTTCAACTTCCATCCATGGAGTTGGGGTGGTGGGTGGTGATGGAGCCCTCTGGATGCCTTCAGCAGAGCCAGAAGAAAAGGATGGTGGAAATGTGCCCCCCCCCCAGCCCCATGAGGAAGGCTTTCTCCATGGAAAGTCCCTGACAAACATATGGAAGCAAAAGCAAAGCAGTTTCCACTTCTTCCTTACAGTATCTGTAAGTTGGCTGTTTGAAGTGAATACATGTGAAGACAAATATGTTATCTACTGACAAATCCACTTTCAAGTGTTGCTTGGCTACCAAGAAAAAAACCCTTCCATCAGCTTGAGCCTGCGTAGGCCCAGCCATCGTTGAGCTGTGCAGGGAGCTGAGGTCCATCATTCAGAGAGCTACCTCTGGCTCATTCAGAACTTGTCCGTGGCTCCCTTTCCGTCCGTGTTCGTTGAGAAGGTGGGATCAAGTCCAGACATCCTGCCAATCTTCTCCTTCCCTGTCTCAGCCAAAGCTTTCTCTCAAACTCATACATATGATGGAGCATCATCCAGACATCGTTTAATAAAGGGGCAGATTGTAACTCTGTGTGAATCTATAATGCTTTGTTCATTAAGGTGCAAACAAAACTGGGGGAGGGAGGAGTACAAATGCATTCAGAATCCCCAGAGGAAATTGTTGAACAGCCTCTAATTATTCTTGCTCAACAAAAAGTCAAAAAGGAAACAGAAAGCTATTGCCAACTTCACTAAGCCATTTCTCTTTTGAATGGAACAATCTCCCTAAAGACTTTAAACAACTATCTGGTCTATAACACATTACCTAAAATATTTCCCTTTCTGAAAGAAGAAGAAAACAAACATTTCTACTCTGGGGCTTCCTTCGAATGAAACTGATTGCAGTATTTTTAGATCTGTTTGTGCTCTTGGCCGATTTCACCTTGGCTGAAATCTTGTTGCTCTAACCTTACCATTGCATGACTGATAATGTCATCATTAGGGGCAATTTTTCTCTCCAGAAACTAAAGACTTCCAGCTTCTATCCTGAACTTCCCAAAACAACTCATGTGATGCTTTTCATCATTGAAACCATAGGAGCAACAGGAATATGTCTTTGCTGAAAATCACCACCACTCAACCACAACACTCTCATCTCCTCTGAAGAAACACTAGTCCTGCAAAAGGAGGGTTCTAAACTTCTTTTTATATTTATATAACAAGGGCCTTTTATCTACAGCTGTGCGTAGCAATACACGGCTGAATATGAAGTTAGTCTTCAGTTCCAGTGGGGGAATTGTGGACCACAACATTCCTGGGGCAGGGGGGTTGGAAATGAAAAGTGCTGCATTTGAAGGGACCAGCTGTACCTTGTTTCGTCACCAACTCCTTCCAAAATAGGTTTTACAATACTACAATATACATAGAAGTATATCCAGACTGTGGAACTCCTTCCCACTAGAGGCCAAGACTGCCTCATCTCTGCTGTCCTTCTGGAAACAGGCAAAGTCCTTCAGACATGCTTTCCCCGAATGATGGACTACCATTATGTGTCTTTTATATGAATCTATAGGTTCCCATAGACTTTGGGTTTATAACTACTTATAACCTTGTAACTTTAATATAACGTAACTTTAATATAAGATAAAACAAAACAAAACAAACGACATAAAGCATGTAGCACCTTAAAGACTAACTTTCATATTTTAATGTAACGGTCATGGACACTTCAATTTCTTCAGACATATAGCAGCACATGAACTCTGCCAGTGTAATCACAGAACCCAACAGTGTCACATACAGTATCAAGGGCAACTTCACCTGCTCCTCAACCAATGTGATCTATGCCATCTTTTGCCAACAATGCCCATCTGGACACAAACAAGAATGGATTAAACATGTCAGGGTTTCCTGAGTCATTATCAAATATAATATTACTATATTGCTACTTTTTTCATGGACTCTAAGGTAAAAACTCCTATTCTCTCCCCTTCTCTTCCACCCCCCTTCCCCTGCTCTGATTCTGTCTCTTGAGGAATTTACCTCAGAGCCATAAAACCACACTTAACATATCAACAGATCCTGGCCAAATCCTCCCTCCCAGCATTTCTACAACCAATCAACTCGCCCTCCTCTTCCCCCTCCTGTATCCACTCTTCCCCAACTCTATATACTACAGCCAATGGCTATTTGGTATGTAATGTATATCCCATCACATATTATACTGCACACCTAATTCTGCTACTCTATGTCTGAAGAAGTGTATGTGTCCATGAAATGTTACATTAAAATATGAAAGTTAGTCTTTAAGGTGCCACATGTTTTATTTCTTTTGGTTTGGTTTAGTTTTTCTTTGATATTTGCCTGAAATACAATGTACATATAAATTCCATGAGTGGGTGCGGGTATCATCTGCAAAAGATTCGGGAAAAGAAAGCCCCCACCCCACCCCTCATAAGAACATGAGAACATAAGAAGAGCCATGCTGGATCAGGCCAACGGCCCATCCAGTCCAGCTTCCTGTATCTCACAGTGGCCTCACTAGATCCGTTTGGGAGCGCATGAGACTAGATATCTGTCTCCTGATAGCACTCCCCTGCATCTCGCCCTTGAAGTACCCTGGTTTTAAGCCTGGGGAATTACCCATCTCCATCATGGTTTGTAACCTGTGATGGACTTTTCCTCCAGGAATCTGTCCAATCCCCTTTTGAAGGCATCCAGGCCAGATGCCATCACCAAATCCTGTGGCAGGGAGTTCCACAGACTAACAATGCACGAGGTGAAAAAAATATTTTCTTTTGTCTGTTTTTACTCTCCCAGCCCTCAATTTGAGTGGATGTCCCATAGTTCTGGGATTTTGTGAGAGGGAGAAGAGATTCCCTCTATCCACATGACTCATGCCCTGCATTATTTTGCACGTCTCAATCATATCCCCCCTCAGGCGCCTTTTTTTCCAGACTAAAGAGCCCCAAATGTTTAAGTCTTTCCTCATAAGGGAGGTGCCCCAGCCCAGTAATCATTTTAGTCGC
>JAHTLZ010000102.1:1070952-1097769 GCA_023846285.1 Phrynocephalus versicolor
GTGCCCTGTTGGACTTAAATGAGCTCTTCTTTCTTTGTGGTATGCACTTGTGCTGGGCCTCTATTATTGTTTTTTTAAACAGGCTCCATGCACTCTGAAGAGATTGGATTCTTCTAACCTTCCCCTTCAATTTCTTTCTAACTAGTTTCCTCATCTGAGGGAAGTTTGCCCTTCGAAAATCAAGGGTTTTTATGTCTGATTTGCTTGACATTCTTCCTCCAACATGCATGGCAAAGGTAATTGCAGCATGGTCACTGTTCCTCACAGGCTCAGTGACATTCACATCCCTGACCAGGTCCTGAGTATCACACAGTATTAGATCCAGAGTTGCCTGTTCTCGGGTGGGCTCCATGACAAGTTGCTCTAAGGCACAGTCATTCAGCAAGTCGAGAAACCCAGTTTCTCCTTCTTGCCCGGAGATCGCATTGGCCCAGTCAATGTGGGGGTAATTGAAGTCCCCCATGATTACTATCCTATCCTTCTGAGACACCTCCATGATTTGTCTCCTCATTTCAAGGTCCCCCTCAAGTTCTTGATCTGGAGGGTGATAGTAGACCCCCACTATCACATCGTTCCTTGGACCTGGTAGTTTAACTCACAGTGATTCTTTGGTGGAGTCAGACCCTCTGTTAATCTCCATTCTGCTGGATTTTACCCCTTCTTTAACATAGATGGCCACTCCCCTCCAACCCGCCCCTCTCTATCCCTTCTATAGAGTTTATAGCCTGGGATTGCTGTATCCCACTGGTTATCTACATTCCACCAGGTTTCTGTTATGGCTATTATATCAATGTTAAGCTTTGCAGGGGGTTGCAACTGATTTAAAAGATAAAATCCTTCATTCTGAAGTCTTTCAACATGGAAATTTACATTCTTACCCACAACTCCCACCTCCTGAGGAATACAATTTATTCAGCTAGGAACTGGGGGAGATTGATGGTGCAAAGTGATGCAAGAACAGCAGAGGAGGTTATACTGTGGTACGCACACACACAGTTTCCAGAGAGTGTCTCCCCTGTCCACAGACTAATGTCTGGCTGGACTCCCTGCAGATCTGTCGGTTGTATGTAGATTGAATACACACACATGGGAGCAGGAATAGAGAAAGGGAGGGAGCAGCAGGGAAGGAGAAATAGAGTAACTTGCAAGCTTCAAAGGAGTGGCAGGGACAGTTTCTGTGAGTGCACAAAACCCACCGCAAATCAAACCACTTCATAATAAAAGGTTGTGGACCTGTTATTACTGTGGTACTGGGGAAGAAACCCTAATGGAAAACAGTGGAGAGAAGCAAAGTAAGCCCACAGCATGTGCAAAAGCATTCCCTTTAGATAGGGGAGGAAACCGGAAGTCAGAGGATGGTATAAGAGAAAGGACTGTAACTCCGCTCTTCCTATTGAATACAAGAGGATGACAATGACAGTGATAATGATTATTTTGAAAAAGTGCGCTATTTTTTATGGGGAGCATCTCAAGGAGTGCGAAGTGGTGAACAGGATCCGGCCAGTTGAGATTCTTTCCATTTCAGGTTTCCCACAGGCATGCACGCACGCACGCATGCGTGCGCGCGCGCACACACGCACACACACACACACACACAGGAATCCCTAACACATAATTCTGGTCATAGATGAAAATCTAAAAGATGTAAAAGGGATGGGACTGTTGCAATGCACGCCTGCTGGCAGAACGTGTGTGACCCAGTGAATGCAAAATTAGGTTAATGCACTGCTCCCAACCACATGGAGAGCAATGCCTAAAGACTCCAATGTCTGTCCCAGACATCCGTGGTTATGGTTGGTCATTATGGCCACTGCAGGGACCAAACGGTGGCCCAGGTGGAGCTCTTGCTGCCTCTCACACAGCTCTTCCTGTGGTCTCAGCAGATTTTTTTTGGAAGAGATGTGCAGCAGTATTCTGAAACAACTGGGGGACCGAAGGGACCCTCTCCCTCCCACATCCCCTTACTCTTTCCCTTCTCTCTTTCACACATCGTCTTTGCCCAGAGCTCTTCTCACACAGCAGATGGCATCAACTCCTGGGTTGGCAGCCCTCAGCTCGCCAAGACTCAGGGGCCCTGTTGGGCCTTCGCAGGGGTGGCCCTCATGCCCCGCAGCTGCTAAATGGGCACTTGGCTGCAGGTGGGGATGGAGCATACGTTACCTTCCTCCTCTGAGCGGCGCCTGGAGGCCTGGCCAATGGAGCAGGCTTCTGACTGGCACAAGGGCTGGCATCAGCTTGGGCTGGGGATGCGCCTTGGCTGACTTCAGAGGCTTCGGTGGAGGCCGCCATCCTCCATCTGCCTTGCTAACTTCCATCCCCATGTCCACTCTGGGAGCACTCAGGATTCCCCACCAATGTTGGTCTCTGTTGGGTGTCATTTTCAGGCATGAATCTACTTATTGACTTACTGGTTCCTTACTGTAATCAGAGCCTGCAAACTTTACTTTTTGGACCACATCTCCCAGAATCTTGCAGGTAGCCTGCTGGCCTGGATAAGCCCAGAGGGATAAGAATTCTGAGCTCTGGAATTCATATCCCAGATTTCTTCCATTGTGGTGACAGAAGTGTGTACTCTCTCCTGCTCCCCATGAGTCTCTGAGAGAGGGTGGATGGATGGAAGGAAGGAAAGGCAGAACGAGAATCTGAGTGGGTGGCCCAAGGTGGGTTTCATGGCTCAGGGTGAAAAGGAGGCTCCATCTCGCCAATGCCATTCTGACACTCTAACTCCCCCAAAGCCACAATATTGTTGCTATAAACCTGACAGCGCACTGATTGTTCATCTTTAGGGATGACCAAATAGGACCTTAGAGATAGTGGGAAAGGGGGAGGAAGGAGGGGGAGGGGGAGAAGGTTCTGATACACTACCTCCCCATAGTTGGTCTCCCATGTACCGTGGCCTTCGACAGATGTTCCAGCCAGCATAGCCAATGGCCAGTGACTGTGGAAGTTCAAAACATTTAGAGGACCAAAAGTTTGCAGAGATTTGGATTTTGGTTAAATTCCTCTAAATGCACAGCAGAAATACAGGGATTCACAGTGCAAGTAGCTTCACGTTCCCCAGAGTAGACCACTCTTTTTTCTCATCAATTGTCACTTACAGCCCCAATAACTCACTTTGAGATATTAGTAAGTGAAAGACTTAAAGGGTTCATTTTTTACAACTGAACAGGATATCCTTCAAGGAAAACCAGATGGGAAGCATAGCCTGGGGTGCAGAAGAACATTCTGGCCTAGGAACTTAAGCCAACGGTCCACAGCGAGCACAGCTGCTCTGTTTAGAATAGCTTTAGATGGAAACCAGTTCAGGTTACTGATCACTTGGAAAAAATAAGACAAGGTCAAACAGCACACTGGCCAACATGAGTGATTTCAGCAAGAGACGTAAAAAGACTCTAGAAAGAGGGAAAGCAGTGAGCAGAGAAATGGGGCTGTATTTGTATTCAGAGGCAGGAGGGAACAATTGGTTAGTGCTGGGTAGATTTACAGTCACCCAAGCTGAGAAAAGTCCCTACTAGTTATATCTTCTCCAGGAAGCCTATGAGGTTGCAAGCGGAGAAGCAATGTCCTAGGCAGGGGATGGGCAAAGTGGCTTCCCTTTCGATTTTATAGACATGGACAGTTTCAAGGATGGGGGCAAGCATTCATAAAAGCAGAATTCTACCAAGTGGGGTAGATGATAGAAGACAGGACATGGCAAGGGAAGGTCAACATTGAAAATCAAACCCAAGTTGACATCTCCCCTACCAAATGTGGTGTTTTGCTTCCTCCCCCAAATGTCTTGTTTAATTAAGTCATCCCCAGTGTTTCAAGGCCCTGCCAACTCGTTTGGCCCGTTTTGGAGTGCTGCCTTCCAACTCTTCCGCAGTGGCTTTGTTCCATTAGATGCCATCCCGGTTTGAGTTCTCATGGCTGAAAAGTACTTGGACATCTTTCAATCTCTGCTGTGACTTGAGCATCATTCAGCTGGGCAAAGCGCAGGCACGGCCTCAGTGGCAAGGCCACGTAGATCTCACCAAGAAGGAAGGAAGGAAGGACAGATAGACAGATAAACTGAACTGGCATTCATGAAATATTAAGTTACACTAGATAATCAGAGGTGTAAATGCTTTAAAGTGCAGTCATTTGCAGCTCTTGGGTTTTTTTCTTTAGCTGCCCCTCGGCCCCTCCCATGTTGCTTAGCCCCACCCCCACCCCGACAAAAATTTTGATGAAGGATGATGACAGCGATGACAGTGATGACAAAGACAGGTATAGTTTGCTTTAGAACTAACTAAATCCAGTTTGGATCCAAAACTGAATCAAGATGTGAAAACCTGAAATCTCCCATCAATCTGTTAATAGGTGTAACATTTCTCTAGATATTCATGGGGATTTGGTGTATGGCAGCCCTCGAGAAAGTATTAAAGCTGACAGACTTGTTTGTTTGTTTGCTTGCTTCTGCTGCCCATCCAATGAAAAGCCAGTTTCCAGGTCCAGAGGTTTCTATCCCAGATATTTTTATTCTTTAAAATGAACATTACTTGTGCTTCCCCATCACCCAAGATAAGCAAATTAAACCTGGTGGAATTTTAGCACTTTCTGAACTGATTGTTTATTATGAGCTTCTGCACTTTTTGTACTATCCACCTTTAACATGGTCTTAATATGCAAAAAGTGTACCCATAGTGATGCTATTTTCTGATTGGTGATACTATCTGTGAGTGTTGTGTGCTGCTTGTATTTTATTGCTTAATAAAAATACTAGTAAAATATAAGTACTAATAAAACAGCACAGAGGGGCAACCACATTTACAAACCATGAGGTAAACACCAACAGATTGAGTTTATCAATTTCACGTTATTTATTTACTGTTGACTCTGTGATGTTCATATCAAGGTGAATCAGCCTGGAGTCCCCTCCACACAGACACACACCTCTGCAGTTGTTTCCTTCTCTGCCGAGGCTTCTCTCCTTTTGATAGCAAGTGCATTCACATTGGTTCAGGCGGGGTGACTGCTTGAACCAATGTGGAGGGATTTGTGGGCATTTTTCTTGAGCCTCTTGCCCTGCCTATAGCAGCACTGAGAGAGAAAGGCTGCCAAAAGGACATTCTCCTCCCCTTGCCTGGCGTCTGAGTCATCTGCTTTTCCTCTTCCTCTCTTCCTCTCTTCCTTCCCCCCTTTTTTTCTTTTAGAAGGTTGTACAGTGGACCCTTTTATAACAAACAGTTTGTATAACATAAAATCTGTACAACATAAAACATTCTGGCGGTAGGGGAAATTTGCTTAACAGAAATGCCTATGGGGCAAATCTGTACAAAATAAAATGGTATTGCTCTGTTTTCAATGCATTCCTATGGGAAATTTGTATAAAGGAAAATTTGCTTAACGTAATTTCATTTTTAATGAATCAATTCCTTTATACAAGGTACCGCTGTAACCTGAATTTTAGTATACCTAGAATTCTAGGATAGCAAGAGATGGGGAAGATTTTTTTTTAAAAAAACTGTAATTCAGTAATTCATCATGACTCATGATTCGTCAGAGCTGATGAAGTGATGCAGTGATGAATTTCCAGTAATGAATTGATTCATCTCCCCTTTAAGATGCTATAACACCCCCACCCATCCCAGTAGGTACAGACCTGAAATTTGCAGGGTTGCTTCCTTGGCTTTTCTCTACAGACCCTGCACTATTGGCAGTTTGGGGTTTAAAAGTCCAAGCTATGTAACCCAAAGATCCCTTCCCCACAAGAATGGGCACCACAGGCACCTAGAGACACCATACTTGCAGAGTTTGGTGACGAGTGGGTTTCATGTATCTAAGTTATACACATACATAGTGTGGGACCTAGGAAAGTGTCCTTTAAAAACTGGGATGGGGAAACCCAATCTTCACCTAACATTGGGGGGAGGAGCTGTAGAGGAGATTCATAGGAAGCTTCTCTGAAAATTTGGAGTATCTGGGTGCTTGGGAAGAACTCCCAACCTCTGGCTCCGCAGGCAGCTGCCCAACTCATTCATTCATTCATTCAGTCATAGAGCTATCTTACTACTCAAATAAACAATGTGACAAACAAAGACGCAAAAGGGATTTTAGGTTCACCTGTTCAGAATTATTGCAACAAGAGTGGAAAGACCCAAATTCCAAATAATCAACTCAATCTCCAAAACTCGCACTGCAGCTGATCTTCTACTAGCAGCTCAACAGAAGCAGAAGAGAAAGCAGCTACCTGAGATGAGTGAGTGTACAACTTCAGTGGCATCAAACGGTCCTTCCCCTGCAAGCACTGCGGCTGGAAATCGCTAAATGGATTCTTGTCTGTGATTACAAGCCAGAATCACCAATAAGCAAAATCCAGCTCCCCTTCTTCCCTTTCGAAGCACACTACCCTGGTGGCTCCTTAAACTATGCTGTTTTGCAACATTTAAGAGACGCAACCAACCTTCCGTTTTATTTGTTAAGGCCAATTTAGTTGTGCTTGGAAGGATGTCGAACTCACACCTATAGAGATGAGTGCATTCAAGTCGCCTCTCTTTCTTATATCTTTAATGACAGAAACATGACTCTCTGAGGAGAAGGTGCCTGGAAAGCCCCTTCATGTGAGCCAAACCTTGGAAACGTCAGGCTTGCAGGCACAACTGCCTTCTCCTCCGCAGATGGTCACATGTCTGTGGTTAAATACAGAAGGCTGTGCTCTCTCTCCGCCTCCTCCCACCCACTCTAAATAGATCAGGTGGACCGCATGCCCTTGAAAGCAATGGTTCCCAAACTTGGATGTCCTGATATCATTGAACTGAAACTCCCCGGATCATTCACCGCTAGTTGTGCTGGCCAGGATTTCTGGAATTTGTAGAGTCCAAGAACACCTGGGCACTCAAAGTCACAAGGTGCTGCTTTACAGCATGTCCGGAATGGGATTTGTGTTCAAGTAGTCAAAGCAATCCAAAGTGAACCAGATCACAACCCAGATCCAATCCAGGCCCAACCAATCCCACTTGATTTGAACTTGATCCAAATCAACTGAAGCTAGCACCAAAAAGTCAGTTTAGGGTGTGACTGAACCGATTGCACCGTCCTCCTCATGATAGTATCAATGTTTTCCTCAGTAAAATCGCCTCTAGAGCTCTTATTCCTCAGCACAGAGTGAGGAGGAGCAGAGGAGGTGCCAGTGTTTTTTGGATGGAAATGAAGAAATCTGAGGGAACAGGAAATATGAGTCACCATGTGCTCTGTTCCCACCACTTCCTATAATGATCAAGTGCCATTTAGGGAGGGATTTTGCATGTAAACTTCTTTTTCATAGAATCATAGAATCATAGAGTTGGAAGAGACCTCATGGGCCATCTAGTCCAACCCCTTGCCATGCAGGAACCCCATCACAATATTTCCAACAGATGGCCATCCAGCCTCTGCTTAAAAACCACCAAAGGAGACTCCACCACCCTCCGTGGCAGCATATTCCACTGCCAAACAGCTCTAACTGTCATGAAGGTCTTCCTAATGTTCAAATGGAATCTCTTTTCCTGTAGTTTGAAACCATTGCCCTGAGTCCTAGACTCTGAAGCCATGGAAAACAAACCTGTTCCCTCTTCAATATGACATCCTTTCAAATATTTAAACATAACTATCATATCCCCTCTCAGTCTTCTTTTTGAAAGGCTAAACATTCCCAGCTCCCTAAGCCATTCCTTGTAAGACATTTCTTCCAGACCTTCAACCATCCTGGTCACACTCCTCTGTACCCACTTCACGTTTTCAAGATCGTTCTTTAATTGAGGTGCACAGAACTAGACACAGTACTCCAGCTGGTGGTACTAAAGTGGTACTATCACTTCCCTTGAACTAGACCAGGCATGTCCAAACTTCGGCCCTCCTGATGTTTTGGACCACAACTACCAGAATTCCAAGCCTGTATTACCAATGGCAAAGGTCTGTGGGAGTTGTGGTCCAAAACATCTGGAGGGCCAAAGTTTAGACATGCCTGAGCTAGACACTGTGTTTTCCTGGCCACTGCGTCACACTGCTGACTCATGCTCAATTTGTGGTCCACCAAGACTCCCAGATCCCTTTCACAGGTGCTATTTTCCAGCCAGGTGTTTCCCATCCTATATCTGTGCAATTCATTTTTTTTTACCTAGATGCAGCACCCTACATTTCCCCCTCTTGAAATCCATTCTGTTATCTTTGGCCCAGCACTCTAATCTGTCAAGGTCGTTTTGGATTTTCATCCTATCCTCACGGGAATTAGCAACCCCTCCCAATTTGGTATTTTCTGCAAATTTAATTAGCATATTCTCAATTCCTTCCTCCAAGTCATTAATAAAGATATTGAACAGCACTGGACCCAGAACAGAACCCTGGGGCACCCCACTGGTCACGTCTCTCCAAGCTGAAGAGAGGCCATTTATGGTCACCCTTTGGGTGCATTCAGTCAACCAGTTACAAATCCACCTATCTGTAGCACTATCTATTCCACTTTCTACTAACTTCTTAGCAAGAATACCATGGGGAACCTTATCAAAGGCCTTACTGAAGTCCACATAAGCAATATCCACAGCATTCCCCTCATCCACCAGGCCTGTAATTCTATTAAAAAAGAGATAGATCAAATTAGTCTGGCATGACTTGTTTTTAAGAAACCTGTGTTGACTTCTTTTAACGACAGCATTGTTTGTTAAAAAATTACAGATGGCCTGTTTGATAATCTGCTCTAGGATCTTTCCAGGAATCAAAGTCAAGTTGACTGTAGTAGATTGCAGTCATTGTTTACCACAATGTTTGTCATTTATTATGGTAATCCTTGCCACTATGTTTTCTTTTCCTTCAAGAGGAAGACCTATTGATTCTTAGCATTGGGGCCCCTCTGTCTAAGCAGCTGATGTTTTTACCTGTCAAAAGAAGTTGGAAATTACTCCTTACAAATATTGACCCAAATTCTGTAGGCATAAGTGATGCTGTACAACTCCAGTGATGTCATCAGTCACCAATCTGCTGAGAAACTAACGGAGCTTAAGCTTTAGGGGCCCTGATCGCAAAGGAAGAGGAAAGGAAAAAACCCACACAAAAACCACACACACACACCCTCCTTCAAAACCTTGCAGTGATCTGTCATGGAGCAATCTCATTGAAGAAGACAACAGTGGTTGCCCAAATCTCATTGCTGGTTGTGATGGGCCCTCCGTAACAGTTCAAACTTAACAAAAAAGTGGGTGTACCACAGTCATGCTGGTGTTTTTTGGAGGGAAACAAAAGTTTTGCTTCCCCACACCATATTCTCCCTGCCTTCCCTGCCAGGCTGGACTGGGATGGGAGGCCAATAGCTTTCCATCTTTAAACAATTCTTGGCTCTTGGAGCCATCATAGGAGGAAAGTGAACCTGAGGAGGGATAAGGGTGTTCCAGGCCTGGTGAACAGAGGAAATGTGGAGTTTTTAAATACCTACAAAATGACCACAGCATGGATGAAACAGATGACATTACCAGGGTTCTATGCCATGACTTACACCAATAGGATTCCAGCCAATAAATAACAGTCACCTGCCATTCATTTCTTCTCCAAATAGCAACTGTACAACTACCTTACATTATGACTTCAAGAAGAAGATACAGCTTCAATCCCATTGAATGTACCTATATATCACCATAGACAGGTGATAGCATTCAGAAGTGTCTCTTTTTAAAGGAGTTGCAAGTAATCATTTTTCTATTTTTTTAAAGCTAGATGGTTGCAGAGATGAATTACTTATAAGTGTGAACAACAACAGAAGACAACTTTCCAAATACAAGTAGCTTGAATAATTCTTGTTTTAATTTTTTTTTAAATTTTTTATTAATAAGAAAAACTCACAAATAACAATAATACACAATTATGAATATATATAAAAATAGACAATCAAAAACAGTACAAAGTGCCCCCCATCCCCAAGAAACCGTCCAGTATTCTTGCATCTTCTCTTTCTTCTTCAACTTCTTTTTTAGTAGGCTTCTTAAGGTCCTTTACACCAGAACTGTGTTGGATTATAAGTTGGTTGAATCCCTTTTCCTTTTAGTAACACATGATCAATAAATTTCCCCCACACATCATAGAAGATATCTTTTTACATTTCTCCTCGCAAAACTTTTATATTGCAAGACAATTTATCATTTAGTGCTATATCCCACACTTCCTTATACCATTCAGTAATTTTGAGGTGTGATTTAAGTTTCCAGTTTTTGGCAATGATCAGTCTTGCAGCTGTCATAAGGTTAGCTATTAGTTCTCTAGTTTTCACATCATATCCATTGATGGATGGTAATGATAACAATGCAATTTCAGGTACACATTTAATATCATTTTGTAGTATCTCTCTTATCACCTCAAAGATCTCTTGCCAAAACTTTTGAACAATTTCACATTCCCACCATAAATGAAAGTAAGTGCCTATCTTTTTTTCACATTTCCAGCAAAGCTTGGAATATTTTGGATTCATTCTATTTACTCTAACTGGAGTCATATACCATCTTAAAACTAATTTGAAATAGTTTTCTTTTATTCTAACTGATAATGACCGTAAGATCCTCAGATTCCAAATTCTTTTCCATTCCTCATTGTTTATTTCTTTCCCTATGTCTTGTTTCCATAGCTCTCTTATTATGTCCTGTTCCCTGTTCTCGAGTGAATCTTGAATTATTTTATGAATTTTAGCAACTGCGCCTTTACCTGTATTTCCTTTCTCTGATTCATATGATGTCAAAAATTGCTCAAATTTTGTGTATCCTCTGAGTTGAATATTTCTCCTAATCCAATCTTTCGTCCAGCTTTCTAGCTGGGCGTAGTTCAACCAGGACAATTCCTGAGTTTGCAAAACGCGTTTAATTTCTTGTTTTGTTGTCATTTTTTTAATCCAGTCTTTTAACCTTGCCACTTTCCTTAATTTAAATAGATCTCCCAGTTTCTTCATGTTCGTGGGGAAATTCATCTGATCGATCACCAGTCCAAGCGGGGAACCTTCCTGTACCAAATTCTTTCCATACTTTTTCCAAGTGAATAATAGGGAACGCAGAAGCGGGTTTTTAATTGGATGACTTTTCCTTATTAGGGGGAGGGTAAATATATATTTATTTATGTCTTCGCTTAACTCTTCTGATTCAAGTTCCCACCATATTAATTTTTGAGGTTTAAATAGTATTTCCCCCAGAAAACTGAGCTGATTAGCTGTATGGTAGGTTCTAAGATTAGGTATGCCTATACCTCCCTCTTTTTGAGATCTATACCATAAGCTTTTATTTATTCTTGCTTTTTTTCCACCATTGCAGAATCTATTTATAAGATCTTGATAGACTTTGATTTCAACTTCTGTGTATTGAATAGGTAACATTCTAAAAAGGAAATTAATTTTAGGAAGTATTTTCATTTTTACCATTGCTATTCTACCGAACCATGATAAGTTTAATTTGGAATAATTTTGTAGTTTATTTTTAATCTCTTCCTTTATTTTTATATAATTTCGTTCTTTCGTTTTACTGATATCTTTATCCAACAAGATCCCTAAGTATTTTATATGTTTACAAACTTTCAATCCGTGATTAGAGATCACCTCCATGTCTCGGTTATTCTGATTGAACATCATAATTTCTGATTTCTGCCAGTTGACACATAGTCCGGTTGTTTCACCGAATTCCTTCAAATGTGCTTTTATCCTTAATATGCTTTCTGCTGGATTTTTTGTTGTTAACAAAGCGTCATCTGCAAATAAACTGATTTTTATCTTACCTTCCTTACCCATACCTTTAATTAATTGATCCTCCCTAATTGCATTGGCTAATAACTCTATCACTATGCAAAACAGAACTGGCGATAAAGGACAACCCTGTCTTGTTCCTCGGGCTAGGCTAATTTTTTCTGTCATCCCATCGTTGACAATGATTGACGAGGTACTATGAGAATATAGTTGGTTTATTACGCTTAAAAAATTTTCTCCAAACCCCCATTTCTCTAATAAAAGTTTTAACGCAGGCCATTGAACACAATCGAAGGCTTTAAATAGGTCTAAAGACAAAATGCATGCTCTGTCCTGTGATCTTCCCATCTCATAAAGAACACTGAGAACTCTTCTTACAGTGTTTGACATTTGTCTGCCTTTAATAAAGCCGGTTTGGTCTTCTTTAATATACTTATCTATAAATGTATATATTATTTTCGCTAAAATTGCTGTGAAGATCTTAGCGTCTTGATTTATAAGTGATATTGGTCTGTAAGATCCCACATCCATTGGGTCTTTATTAGGCTTGAGAATTAGAATAGTTAAAGAATGTTTCCAGGAGGAAGGTACTTGTTCTCCCTGCAATATCTGATTAAAAAGCTTCTTTAATTTAGGGATTAACATTGATTTAAATGTCTTATAAAATTCTGGACCCAATCCGTCGTCTCCTGGAGTTTTAGCATTCTTTAGCTTATTTATGACATCCTCTATCTCGTCCTCATTAATAGTTTTTTCCATTTCAAGCCTATCTTCCTCCACTAGTCTTGTTTTTAGATTTTTGTCAATATATTGTTCCGTAATTTCCTTACTAGTTCTATCGGCTGTATATAACTTTTGATAGAATTCTTGGATGACTTTTAATTTTTCTTTCATTTGAGTACAGATATTGCCGCTTAAATCCTTTATCCTTCCTATCATGCTTTTTTCTTTCCTTTTCTGTGCTAGTTTTGCTAGCATCTTTGAGTTTTTATTACTGTATTCAAAAAAGTTTCTTTTCAGGTATAATAGATTTCTTTGGGTTTGTTGTAGATCTATTTCTTCTAATTCCCTTTTCCTGGCCTCAATCTGAATTAAAATTCTTTTGTCTTTAGTTACAAAAAATTGAGATTCAAGGTCTGCTATGATAGCCTCTAATTTTTTTTTATTTTGCTGATCTCGAGTTTTGATTATAGCGTTTTCTTTTATTATGTAGCCTCTAGCCACCGCTTTCAGAGTGTCCCAAATAACTCCTATTTGACCACCACCTTCTTCATTAATATTCCAGGTTTCTAACCATTCCCTTTGTATTTTTTGTACCGTATCTGGGAATTGAAAAATTCTAGAGTTTATTCTCAATCTTTTCGCTTCCTTATAGTTCTTCTTATTTTCTATTTCAACAGACATTAAAGCATGATCTGAAATTTTTATCAATTCTATATTAGTGTTTACAACTTTAGATAGCAAGCTTTGTGAAACAAATATATAATCTATTCTCGAATAAGCTTTATGGGCTAATGAGTAGAAAGTGAATTTTCTTTCATCGCCCTTCATTTCTCTCCATACATCCTTTAATCCTGTATTTGCAATGAATTTTGTTAAGATTGTCTGCCTAGTCCCCCAGTCTACCTTGCTAAACGTTGTTTTGTCTTTTATTTTGTCCATAACCATGTTGAAGTCTCCGGCTAAAATCACATGTCCTTTCTGTACCTTCTCTATCTGCTGCCATACCTCTTTATAAAACAGGTTATGATTAGTATTCGGTGCGTAAACATTTATCAGTGTATAATGTTCTAAACCAATTGTGACCTGTAGAATAATATATCTGCCTTGCAGATCTTTCACAGTTTTTTCAACGGTACAGTCACAGTGCTTTGAAATTAAGATTGCTACCCCCTTGCTTTAGAAGAACCAAAACTTTTCTCATAAATGTTCATATTGGGTAATTTCAGTTCGTTTTGACCATCTTTCGTTTGGTGTGTTTCTTGAAGAAAGATGATGTCCGGTTTATTCTTCTTGATTAATGACTCTAGTCTCTTTCTCTTCATGACAGAGCCTAGGCCCTTAGCGTTCAATGTGGCTAATTTCACCAGTCTACCCATATTTTCTTTCTTGTATCAATCTGGAACGGTCTCTTTGTGAATATACAAACAAACACTACATATAAAAACAAAAAACAAACAATAATTTCCCAAACCCGACCACCTACATTTATTTTCTGTTCTCCCATCCTCTTAGCCCTCATACACCTTCTGTATGCGCCCTTATAGGAGGGAGGGGGAAGGCACCCGTACACTTCCCGATGGCTGATCAAGACTCAAAAGCTCGAAATTAGCATTAACACTGTCTAATCTTGCTTACAATTATATACGTGAGAAATTGAAAAGAAAGAATGCAGTAAAAAAAATTAAGGCATAATAATGTAGATCTTAACTTACTTCTATTCACCTCCCTTCCACACTCAGTCCCCCCTCCCCGAGTAAAACAAGCAAAAAAAAAAAGGAAGAAAAAAAACATAGAGGGAAAAAACAAAGGGTATAGGGGAGGAAAGGTAAGGAAAAGGAATAAGGGTCAGGAAGGAGTGGAAAAATGTAAGACAAACAAGTAAAAACAGAGACGATTTGAAACAAACTAGCCTAAAAAAGGAAGGAGAGAAAAAAAATAAAAAAAGGGGGGGAACGGGAGGGGAGAGAGAGACAGGAAGAGAGAGAAAGGTTGCGCTGTCTTCTATGGTGGAGAGTTCTTCAGATTAGTCTCCAATTTTCTGCCCGTTAAGGCATCTGAAGAGTTGAAAGCTGGTACTGGCGTCACTGCAGAGGCTGAGTTTGAAGTGATTTATTCTTCTTTTTTTTCAATTTGGATATTCCATCCCTTAAGAAGTTGTTCACCTTCTTCCAGGGAGTAGATTTTGTGAAGAGTTGGGCCCTTCCACACTTTAAGAAAGATCGGGAATCCCCAGTTATATCTGTAGTTGTTGTTTCTCAAAGCAGTTGTCACGGGTCTCATAGATTTTCTCCATTCGAAAGTCTCCCTGGAGATATCCTGGTAAACTTGTAGGACCCTTCCATCATGCTTCAAAAGATCAGGTTTTGCCCTGAGAGTAGACATCATTTGTTCTTTCATAGCATAGGAAGTAAATCTGATCAGAATAGGTCTTGGAACGCCTGCTGATGCACTGCCAATATAATGCACTCTTTCGATATCGATCTCGGTGAGTTGTTGGGGGAGGATAGTATTAAGCCAAGCAAGGATTTCTTTCTTTATTTCTTTTTTATTCTGAAGTTCAAAATTAATTAGTTTCAAATTAGATCTTCGAGAATAGTCTTCCATGTAAATCAGCTTTCTGTGTAAAGCGTCGATCTCTTCTTCATGGGCAGAAAAAGCTCTTTCATGCTTAGAGGCTAGCGTTTGAACTTGATTGATTTCTCCTGTTAGTTTTTTCAACTCAGCGTCATTATTAGAGACCCGTGTCTGGAGAGACTGTATTTCTTGCAACAAGTCCTTCCTTAGATCATCATTCTGTGAAGATAAAGATTGGAAACGGTCATCAA
This sequence comes from Phrynocephalus versicolor, assembly GCA_023846285.1. Classification (NCBI taxonomy): domain Eukaryota; kingdom Metazoa; phylum Chordata; class Lepidosauria; order Squamata; family Agamidae; genus Phrynocephalus; species Phrynocephalus versicolor. The sequence continues at coordinate 1,086,202 of JAHTLZ010000102.1, forward strand.
AAGTGGAAGTTATATCTTTTAGAGCTGATTTAATGAGGGAGCTGACTTCTGCTTTGAAGTTTTTAAACTCCTTTGAAAGGTCCGGCTGTTGTGCTGGCAGCTTGCCAGATTCGGACGCCATTATTTCAGCTTCAGAAATAGCTTCAGCTCTTTCAAGACAAGCGCGTTCAAAAGTCGTATCTGAAGGGGTTTTTCTTATCCACTTTTTCACAGCTGGACCCCTTTTCTTGGCTGGCATACAGAAAAGCCAGGTATGAACCTTTATTTCCCTTTGTTCTCAAAGCAAGACAGAGTTTTCCACAGTCTCTCACAGACTCTCACAGTCTGCCTTACAGGGACGTGACTTCGGCAGAAATTGAAAGTAAATCACTGCTTCATTAATTCATTGTTATCTTTCCCCTTCAAAAACACGCAGTTTTCAACTATCCTCCCCAGTAAATTATAGTCATTTACTCACGATTTTGACATCATTTAGAGACAGTATTTCAAGTTTGTTTTCCTTCGTGAGCGGAGCTTCTGACTCAAGCAGCCATCTCGCCGTGGGCAGGAAGTGCCCCCCATAATTCTTGTTTTAAATGTAATTTTGAAATTCTATGAAGGTGTGTAACTTCCACCAGAGGCTACTAATGGGAATTTCTGCCCATCCACTCACTGTAGGAGGATTTTTCTTTCTCTCTCTTTAAACCTCTGATAATAATTGGATCTGAACATCTAATTAGTAAGGAGGAGGAGAAGAAGTAAAAGCAGAGGTTCAGAGTGACCTCCAAATGGTGGGTGTCTCCCACTTTGTCTTTCCTGTAGATTAATGTGTGAAGAAAGTGTTGGTGGCTCAATGCCCCATCCCTTCCCCTCCGCATTGTGGCACCTTTTAGACGAGAGAGGCTTAAACGGGCAGATTTGTGTGCAATTAAGGCTGGAAGAGATGTTCTGCAAACAGAAGCCCCCTCCCCTATTTAAATGGCAAAGGGCATTCAGAGTGGCTGAAGGCTTGTCCGGCTGTTGTTCTCCACTTTATTGAGTCAATCGTTCTGTGTGTCTAACATTCCCCTTCTTGTGTCTCAGATGTTTCAGTTAGAAGACCTTGAGTGTGTCTTGTTTGTTTGTCATGTTTAATCTGCCAAGGGCACACCTGGGGTGTGTGGGTGAGCACTGGGTAGGCAGGCAAGTGGAGATCCAAACATTTAAGCTGCCATCCTGTATTCCCTTGTTCACCAAAAGGTTTCTCTTCTTTGTTGTTGTAATAAAACTCTCGCACTAACTGGGGGGAATTCTAGGACTTATGGCTCAAGAGCAGATCTTTCCCCCCTCTCCACCCATCGAGGCCTATTTGCAGGTTTCAGCAGGGGCTGCACTTGGAGAAGATGGGTTTATGAAAGGGGCTGAGTGCCTCTGTCATCTTCATCAACTTCATTTCAAGCATTTTGCCTGACATGAGTGCTGTGCTTAAAATAACAATACTTGGCATTCACAGGGCATGCATATTCCAAGTGTTCAGCATTAACACTCTTCGTATACGATGGGGCTCAAGAGGGAAGCCATCCATTTTGCACCCTGTTTTTGTCTGACTGTCGGAAGCTAAGGAGAGCCTAGCCTGGTTGGTTCTGGGAGAGGAGGCCACAGAGAACACCAGGGACGTTCCATAACCTCACACCAAAGGGATTCTGAGTCATCCATCTTGTTTCATGTGGATCTCCTGGCAGGGGAAGGAAAGAGTTTTACTCTGAACTAGGCAGAGTTTCTGCTCTGAGCTGACAAAGCTGGTTTAGATCAACCAGAAGTAAGTCAGATGAAACGTTTTCCATCTTCAGCTTGATTTTTATAGTATGTATAAGAAAAGTCCGTTTTTGACTACAAACCCTGGAATCCTGCAGCCATCATGGCCAGTGGCAGTGCTGGCCAGAAATCTGGGTGTTGACAACAGAGAAAGAATATTTTCAAACTCTGATCAAGGATGGTCATCCAGTGGATGTCCATGCACTCCTTTTCCCATCATCTGCAACTAGCACAGTCCATGGGGGAAATGTCACAGAGTTTTTAATATTGGTTAAATTCCTCTAGCTGCACAGCACAAGTGCAGAAATTCTCAGAGGAGCAATAGCTTCTGGCTCCCCAGAGTAAAACCATCCATTTTTTGTCATCATTGGGCACTTACAGTCTCAATAACTCACTCTGAGGCACAAACATGCTTCATTATTCATGACAGAAAAGATCGAACAGCAAACTAAAAACAAGCATAGCTGAATTTGAGGAACAGGTTTCAAAAGATGATGGGAAACAGGGGAAGAAATCAGGATGCAGATGGCAAGCATGTGTGAATGGGTTGTCACAGATGTTGATACGGCATTCCAACATTTCATATTTCCTCTGTTCACCTGTTCGGCAGTTGGTCAAAATGTGTACACCCAAAATACTGAAAGGAAGGCATCCACCCAGAGCCATGTTCACACCCATGTCCTATTAGAAAAGATCACTTTTACCCCGGTGCTCCTGGCAGGGCACCCAACACGCCTTGGAACCTAATTAAGGATGACATTATCGCTGCTTCTGTCACGCTAAGACCCCACACGGCTCTTGGCGTCCTGGCGGGCCAAGTCAACAGAGCACATCCTTTAAAGAGAAACACCAGATTTGGCTTCAATTAAAAATTCATTAAAATGCAAATCAGTTTCCAATCTCTCCTCCCCTTTGGGTGCTTTCCTCAGTGTGGCATTTTTAATCACAGATGGAATTGCACAGTAAAGCTGGCACCAATGGAGGTGGAGGGAGACGGGGAGGAGGGGGGGGGCTTTGTCTCTCTGAGCATGTAGGGGAGTCTCATAACAGCCCCATAACAGAAGGGATGGATTCAGGGAGAACAGGAATAAAGGGTTGTGGTGGGCTGCTGAAGGCCTCTTGTCTACACCCTTGGGATAGGGCCAGCTCTGGAGGGCCCCCACATTTGTTGCCATGTAAAACATCACGTAACATTGGGCTGCACGCAAGGCCCTTAATGGAGCACAGCTTTGTTTCACTCTCCGTAAAACCTCTTTTGCAGCTCGCTGGAAGGCAAGTTGCCAACGCACGGACCACCTGCAGCTCCATTGCCTTTAACGGCAGCTTTGCCCTGCTATGTGGAATGTTTCGCCTCCAGGTGTCTTTAAAAAATCTGTAGGTTTTCATTACAGGTACAGGTGGAGTGCCAGGCCACATATTTCTTTTTCCTTTCTAATATGTGGTGGAGGCTTGATTCAAACATGCCCCTTGCACACTTCACAGCAAAGACCTCTTGTTTTTGTATTGTTGTTGTGGTTTGGATGGTGGTCAACCTCCCCTATTTTTTTAATTTTCAGGTTTCGTTTTTGCATTAATGCTCCCTGCCCCCCCCCCAACACTCTCAATTAAATAATTGAAAATGGTGTGTTTTTTAGGCAGACCTGGAGGCTGTATCAATCTGCCGTGGTCTCCTCGGAAGCTGCCTTGTGCAAGACTGTATATATTATATCTGGATACTGCTGGCCTCCAACCATTCCCGGCAGAGGGCTGATCTCGTAACATCAGGAGTGGGGGATCTATCAAGATCCACCCGACTGATTGGGGCAGCTACCTGGGGCCACTTGCCTATTCCTGGAAAAGGTGTGCAATAGTGGCAAGTCTTTGGGTCCGTGTCCCAAATCCTCAAGACTTTGGATCTGAGTCCAAACCTCAAAAATTCCAAGATGGCGGCGCAAGCACTTGCAGCGGCTTGGCACTCCAGAGATTGGTATCTTTTAATTAATGTTTTATTTGTCTATTTTTTACTATGGACTCTGCACATTCGGGCACAAGTAATTTACAATCGACAAGAGCTTTTAACTATCGGCAGAGAAGGCTGCAGCCAGGAGGTTACAACTTACAACATTCCAGCTGAGCATATCAGAGGGCCTGCATATCCTTGGGCTACTCCCCCTGCTTTCCCTGCCAGAAAGAAAAGAAAACGCAAGCAGAAGAGGGGCTGCAGGGCCGGACTTCGAGTGAGGCTAAGTAAAAATCCTTACAAGCCTGCATTGCCAAGTCTTTTTGTTTCAAATGTGAGATCTCTTCCCAATAAGATCGAGGAGTTGGAACTTACTATCTCTCTGCAGAAAAATATCCGGAATTGCTGTGCTATGGTCCTTTTGGAGACGTGGTTGGGTCCTGCCTTTCCACAGGAGCTTCTACAGCTACAGGGACGCTCAGCATTTAGAGCAGATAGAAATATTGAATCCGGGAAGTGCAGAGGTGGAGGGATTTGTGTTTACATAAATAACAACTGGAGCACAGATGTTAAAATAATGGATATTCATTGTTCTCCTGATTTGGAGTATCTAGCAGTGAAATGCCGCCCCTTTTATTTGCCACGTGAGTTTAATGTTGTTATAATAACTGCAGTATATATACCTCCTGATGCAAACACTACTACAGCTATGGGCCACCTGCTAACTGCTATTAGCAAACAACAGCAGGCTTACCCAGACGGAGCTCTGGTGGTTGCAGGTGATTTTAATCAAGCCAATTTAAAGACTGTTCTCCCTAAGTTCTATCAGTATGTTGACTGTCCCACCAGAGGGAAAAATACCTTGGACCAAGTATATAGTAACATCATGAATGGATACAAGACTAAGCCTTTGCCCAATATAGGACAGTCAGATCATATATCTCTGTTCATGATTCCATCATACAGACCTCTCATTAATAGAATCAGACCATCAACCAGAGAAATACGAGTGTGGCCAGCAGGTGCATCTGAGCAACTTCAAGACTGCTTTAGGAGCACTGAATGGGCACTGTTTGAGGAGAACAATGTTGATACATATACCTCGACAGTACTGTTTTATATCAAAAGCTGCATTGATGTTGTCCCTACCATCAGACAAGTACGGGTGTTTCCTAACAACAAGCCCTGGCTAAATAGAGATGTGCACCTTCTGTTAAAGGCCAGAAATGCTGCTTTTCACTCTGGTGATGCACTACAGTACAGAGAGGCCAGAGCTAAATTGAAAAAGGGCATCAGGGATGCCAAAGCTATGTACTGTTGGAGGATTGAACATCATTTTGAGAGCTCTGATCCTCGTCGGGTATGGCAAGGTCTGCAACAAATCATGGGGCAGAATGTTAAAAATAATCTGTCTAGCAGCAGTGAGTCTTTGGCTAATCAGCTGAATCAGTTCTTCAGCCGTTTTGAGGTGGAAACTGGAACCACTATGACTACAGCATTGACCATCAATAGCACACCAATAGAATCTACTACTGATAGACAACCACTTCTACTGCAGATTTCTGATGTGCAACGCGCTTTCCAGAATATTAATGCTAGGAAGGCGGCTGGACCGGATGGAATCATGGGACGAGTTGTTAGGGACTGTGCTGCAGAATTAGCTGGAGTATTTACAGACATTTTTAATCTATCTTTGTTGCAGTGCTCTGTCCCTACATGCCTGAAGACATCTATTATAGTGCCAGTCCCTAAGCAGTCAGTAGTGGCATCTCTCAATGACTACAGACCAGTAGCTTTAACATCTGTTATTATGAAGTGTTTTGAGAGATTGGTGCTAGATTATATTAAGGCTAGACTTCCATCTACTCTGGACCCATTTCAGTCTGCATACAGGAGTAACAGATCCACTGATGATGCTATATCCATTGTTGTCCATACTGTATTGAGCCATTTAGAACAACAGGGAACATATGCAAGGCTGTTATTTGTGGATTATAGCTCTGCTTTTAATACAATTCTACCTAATAGGTTGTTTTTCAAAATGGCCAATTTGGGTATACATCAGAAGATTTGGTTGTGGGTAAGGAATTTTCTGACTGATAGGCCACAGTCAGTAAGGATGGGATCCCACCATTCTTCTACTCTTGTATTAAGTACAGGAGCTCCTCAGGGTTGTGTGCTAAGCTCCTTCCTCTACTCCTTGTACACACATGATTGCACCCCACTGTATAACTCCAACACAATCATCAAATTTGCAGATGATACAACAGTGGTGGGGCTCATTAGTAAGAACGAGCAAGGATATTCCAACCGTCCCAGGTTTTGTTACAAATAGCTCCAATTGACATTAACAAGAGAAGATGGGGCTCACACAGAGCCGTTCTTTCCTCCTTAGGCTCTCTTTTAAACATACAAGTCCACAAAATTGATTTAAAGGACATATCATGGTTTCCTTCTCTTAAGGGGCAAAAGAGAATTCACCTCTCCTTTGAGAATTCAGTCATTCCGCTGATATTATTCAAAATGAAACCCTTTTTAGCCAATTTCCAGATAACACCTATTAGAGTCTTTGCAGATTCACCGCCCCTCCCCTGCCTCTTTAAGAAACCACTATCTCAGGAAAACAGTAGTGGTTCACAAGAACATGAGGAACACGAGCAAGGACACATCCCCGAGGCCATGAAATTGAACTCTGACACCTCTCTTGCTCCCTTACAACTAATGACTCCCAGAGAGCTACCAATCTGCCATACAGGCACGGCCCCCACGCAGACTCTTCCAGTCCTAAGAAAAGCCCTTGGGGAAGATCCTTTGGACTCAGAAATATCCAAATTAGATGCCAAGTCATTACATCACGTCCCTCCTGAAGATCCCACTCATCTGATGCATAGCCAACCTACAGATCTCATTACTTGGGTTCCTGATAATATTCTCGGCAAACGTACAGCTGAACACCAATCTCTACCAGAGCATAATTTATTGCCCACTATACAACCCCCCTGTGCCTTCAAGGAGCCGACTCCACGTAACATCTTTACTTCAGTCGATGCCTTGGATCAAGCAAACCCCCTCCTGACGTCCGATCTTAACCCCCAAATTAATCCCACTGACGCTAGAGGTCTCTTTACTTCAGAGGATCCCCGACTTCCCCCATGACCTCAAAAGCGCCCTTTTACTCAAGCCTTCCCCTGTCTTCAACAGCCCCAGAGATGTCAAACTCCAATAATTGCGGCTCTGTCTCTGCATGTCTCAAACCCTCCTTGCCACCCTGTCATACCGGTAAGAACTCTGAGCTGCCTAACCAACAAATGATTCTTTTGAACTCTCTAACTGCTCCACTTCTTCCTGGATCACCTATCGACGATAATGCACATACCGAACCATCCATCGGGAGCAATGCAACCAGGACCAATAATTGACCATCACTTTCTTTGTTAACATCCCATGATCCCTGTTCTACTGTTAAACTTATTTCCTGGAACATTGCTGGTTGGGAGAGGAAAACACTTGATCCAGATTTCCTATACTACCTCAGATCATTCGACATTATACTCCTTCAAGAAACATGGTCTACAAAAGACTTCTGTTTCCCAGGTTTTACTGTTTACGCTCTTCCTGCCTTTAAATCTCACCCAAAGGGACGCCCGAAAGCAGGCCTTTCTTGTTTGTTGAACCGGATCTCCAATATCACTGCTCACTATCTATCGGACAAGCCCCCTTATGCTCAAGCTTTCCTGCTTAAATGTCTCTCCGAACAGATACTCATGCTAAACGTATACATTCCTCCATACCCTGAGTCCAGTTCTTCCTCTCTGGTATGGAATGACCTGAAGAATTACGTCGATTCGCTAACTATTAAATATCCTCTAGCCTCCCTGATCATTGCAGGTGACCTGAATGCCAGATTGGGTGCTAACAACGACAGACTTGCTGCTTATATGCACTGGGATAATGATGATCTGATTCCTCCCTCATTCCAAACCAACAGATCTTCCAAAGACCCTGTGATCAATCAATTGGCTTCCCACCTGGTGTATCTGTGCTCCAGATATAATCTCAGGATCCTCAATGGCTCTACTATAAGTGACTTTCATGGAGAGTTTACCTTTCTATCTCCCAGAGGATCTAGTGTCGTGGACTACATTCTCATCTCTCCCGACTTGCCTCTCGAGATTGTTGACTTCGAGATTGGTATCCGCTCCGAAAGTGATCATTTTCCTACTATAATGTCCCTTCAGCTGCCCTCTTATCTCCCTTTCGAGCATACACCTGAACCCCCCCACCCCCATCACCAAAGATTAAGATGGACCAGCAAATTCCAAAACTCATTCACTGAATGGTCCACTACAGCTTCTGCTTTATATCTAAGACAATCTATTCTCCTGGCTGACTCTCCTGCAAAAGTCATTCAGGCATATGAATCAGCTATCAATTCCTTATTTAACCTACCAGTTGCACTCTCCCCACTTAGGAAATCTAAATTTTGAGAGAAAATAAAAAAATTGTACGCTACAATGAGATTTTAAATCCAGATGGTAATCTAAAAAGCCAACAAGAAATTGCTGAGCAGGGAATTGAACTGGACTGGTGGGCCTGTTCTCAGATTCACTCTAGGTACGCTAAAGATAAACAGCAAGGGTTCTACCTAGAAAGCACACCCTTTGATAGAATTCTGTTGGAGACAAAAGAGAAACATATCAAAAGATTATACAATTTTTTATTAGACTTTGATACACAACCAGAAACAGTGAAAGAATGTATGGTCAAATGGGCACAAAATTTAGGTTATAATATAGAATTGGAACAATGGGAAAAAATATGGAAAACCAATATAAAGCTCACTAAATCAGTTGTATTTAAAGAGAATATATATAAAATGTTTTATAGATGGTATATGACGCCGACAAAGTTAGCTAAAATGAATGCCCATATATCAACTCTATGTTGGAAATGTAAACAAAAAGAAGGCTCATTCTATCATATGTGGTGGCTGTGTAAAAAAAGCGCAAATATTTTGGAGTAAAATAAGGCAGATTTTGGAAGAAGTTCTTGGAAATTCTATAGAGTTAAAACCAGAATTTTTCTTGTTAAATATAATGCCAGGCAAATTGGACCAACAGAAAGCGTATCTAGCCATACACATTGTAACAGCAGCAAGAATTACTTATGCAAAACACTGGAAAGAATCAATAATCCCAGAAGAACAAGAGTTGATAGCAAAAATCCTCGAAACAGCAGAAATGGATAAACTGTCGGAATGGTTAGGAACACCACGGAAATTAAAACATCAGGAAAGTTGGGGAAAGTTTTATTTGTGGTTAAAGAAAAAAAGATAATTAAGTTTGTATTTGAAATATGTTAACAGCTAGAAACTTTTGTTTGTATACACTAGCTATATAAGTCCTAATTAATATGTATATATATGAAATATGAAACTGAAGAAGTGTAAAGTGCCTCGTCAAACCTGCACCCCCTTGTTTTTCCTTACCCATACCCTTCCCTTTTAACCCTTTTTCAACATACCCAATTTGCTCCTTGTAATGCCCCTTACCCAGAAAATAAATAAAAAAAAGAGGGGGGGGGGGAAAGGAAATCTAATGGAGCTGCTCCCTGGTTCAACCATGAATGCTGGGCCGCCAAGAAAAACCTCCGCTGGCTTTACCAACGGCTACGCGCCCACTATTCTTCTGAGTCAACAGCCCTCTACTTTCAAGCTAAGAAGGCTTGCCAAGCTTTATTAGTTAAGAAAAGACACACTCATGCATTGAACAACTGGTCTAGACTGCTACAGGCAACTCGTTCAAAGAACACGAAAGAGTTCTGGGCCTTGGTCTCACGAGAGCCATTCCTCTAATACAGTTCTAACCCCACCAATCTCTGCTTCGGACTGGACTGTACATTACTCAAATCTATTTTTGGACTCTATATTTCCAGATCTCTCCGCCACCCCATTAATGCCCCCCGATGAACCCGCCTGGCCCCCAGTCTCCAAAGAAGAAATTCTCGAACTCATAGCCAGCATGAAGCCTGGTAAGGCCCCAGGCCCAGATGGGATCCCGGCTGATCTCATAAGAGCTAACCCACTCTGGTGGGCTGAACCTCTATCCTGCCTATTCACCTTTGTGGACAAATTTGGGATACTTCGCGGCTCGTGGCTATCTTCTATCATCATTCCAGTCCTTAAAAAAGGCAACCCAGAAATACCCAGCAACTATCGACCCATCAGCCTACTCTCAGTAATCGGGAAATTATACTCTAAACATCTTCTGCGACATCTATCTGACTGGATGTCCAAATTCAATTTCCCAGGCAAGGAACAGGTGGGCTTCCGTGCTGGGTACTCTACACTTGACCACTCTCTCATTTTATCCTTCTTGGCGGAGAAATACTCCCAGTATTTCAAAGGCAAACTCTTTGCAGCATTCATTGACCTTCGTGGGGCTTTTGACTCTATCAACAGATCTCTTTTGTGGTCCAAACTTACCAATTTGGGAATTGACCCTCGCCTGCTATTCTTGATCCATCAGCTCCACTCTGCGAATAGTTGTCAAGTTCGCCTAAACCATGAAGGCCTCCTTACCCCTAAAATTCCAGTCACCAAAGGGGTAAAACAGGGCTGCCTTCTTGCTCCTGCCCTTTTCAATCTCTTCTTGTCGGATTTACCAGGTTAGCTAGCCAAATTTGATAGTCATGCTCCACGACTGAATCAACTTCCGGTTCCTATACTACTCTACGTGGACGACACTGTGCTCCTCTCAATCTCAAAACTGGGCCTTCTTTGCCTCTTGTCAGCTTTCTCAGAATTCTGTTCCAAGAATGATCTGACTATTAACACAGAGAAATCTAAAATCCTGATATTCTCCAAATCATGGAAACTTCTCTCCTGGAAAGTCGATGGGAAACCTGTTGAACAAGTGAGATCCTTCAGATACTTGGGTCTCCTGTTCCACCATCAACTCTCCTGGTCTTATCATCGGAGGGCTGCTATATCAGCTATAAATAACCATCTATCTGCTATCTCTCAGTTCCATTTCCACACTGGGAACCAATATGTTCCTGCTGCCCTCCAGATTTTTCAGGCGAAAATCATAAACCAGCTTTTATATGGGATCCCGATCTGGATCTCAGCTGTTGACTCCGAAATCGACCGGAGTGCTGCCACCTTCTTTCGTCGTATCTTAGGTGTTCCAAATATGATCAATCTCTATACCATTGCTAATGAACTGGGACTCCATTTGCCATCAACTCTTGCCTGGACAGCCACTATTAAGTTTTGGCTACGTATTCATTTTCACCCTGACCCCAACTCCCTTGCATACGAACTATTAAGAGACCCCTATGTCTCAAAATGGTATCAATTTATCCAGTCCAAAATTCATCATATTGGAATTGACCTAGACTCCCTAATCAACTGTGAAGAATCCCAAATCCTCAAAATCATCCACCAAAGAATCTGGGATATAGAGCGCCAAACCATCTCATCAGGGCTCAATCCAACATGCTCTCCTCACTTTTATGGTTTGATGCCAACTCCAGGACTAGGAGCAAATTATATGAAACATCTCACTAACCCTTGTCTGCAGCGTGCTTTTATGCTCGCCAGACTGAACATCTTTCCCTCAGCAGTTCTTTCAGGAAGATACTACAATGTTCCATTTGAGAATAGACTCTGTAAACTATGTTTACTGGAACCGGCCTCTACCTCTCATATCCTTCTCTCCTGCCCCTCGCACAACAAGCTTCGCTTTCGCCTTCTGACCCCTTACATTTCTAACCTCTCTGGATCCCCGGAGAGTATAACAAAGCGTCTCCTTGAGGACAAACATCCGGAATTGACAGCCTCAGTGGCTGAATAT
>JAHTLZ010000102.1:1102473-1113716 GCA_023846285.1 Phrynocephalus versicolor
CCCCCCCCCCCCATTGCAATACCTATTTATCGTCTTGAAGAATTTTAAGTTCCTTTTCTAGAAACTGAACGGGTAACATTCTGAAGACAAAATTGATTTTGGGGAGTATTTTCATTTTTACCAATGCTATTCAACCAAACCAAGATAAATTCAGTTTAGAATAATTTAGTAGTTTGTTTTTCATCTCTTCTTTTAATTTTGAAATATTTTTCCTTAGTTTTAGTAAAGTCTTTATAGAATTCTAATCCTAGATATTTAATACTTTTTCCGGATTTCAGTCCAAAGTTTTCAATTATCTTAACATCTTCTCTTCCATAATTAAACAATAAACTTTCTGATTTTTGCCAATTTACACATAATCCAGTTATTTCCCCAAATTCTTCTAGATGGGTTTTTACTCTTTGAATACTCTCTATTGGGTCTAAAATTGCCAATAGAGCATCATCCACAAATAGACTAATTTTAGTTACCCCATCTTTCCCAATACCTTTAATGGATTCGTCATAGAGCATTTGCCAGGAGTTCTATAATGATACAAAAGAGAACTGGAGAAAGAGGACACCCTTGTCTAGTTCCCCGGCCTAGGGTAATTTGTTCAGTCATTCCATCATTAACTATTATTGAGGAAGTACCCTCTGAATATCATTGATTTATTACTCCTAAAAAAGTTTCCCAAATCCCCATTTTTCTAGCAGAATTTTTAATGTAGACCATTGAACACAGTCAAAGGCTTTAAAAAGATCTAGAGATAACATGGCTGCTTTAATAGTACTTTTTCCCATTTCATAAAGAACATTCAATTTCTTCTTATAATATTTGCCATCTGTCTTCCTTTGATAAAACCACATTGATCATCTTTAATATATTTAACTACAAATTTATTCATTCTTTTAGCCAGGATTGCAGTAAAAATCTTAGCATCTTGATTTAATAGGGATATTGGTCTATATGACCCAATGTCCATTAAGTTTTTATTGGGTTTAGGTATTAAAATGGTTAAGGAGTGGGTTAAGGATCTCGGGACTTGTTCTCCTTCCAATATTTTATCATATAGCTTTTTTAGTTTAGGTATTAATGCTGCTTTAAAAAGTTTATAAAATTCAGGTCTCAGACCATCCACTCCAGGAGTTTTATTATTCTTTAATTTATCTATTACCTCATCTCTTGATCTGTAATAGGTTTCTTCATTTCAAACATATCTTCCTCTTCCAAAACCCTCTTTAGATTTTTAGTAATGTATTTTTCTATATCTTCCTTGGACTTATTTTTTGCTGTGTATAGAGACTGATAAAATGCTTGTATAGCTTTTAATTTGTCTCATTTGTATACACATCTTGCCTGAGGAATCTTTTATATTCCCTATCGTGTTTTTGTCTCTTCTTTTCTGAGCTAATCTGGCTAAAAGTTTTGAGTTTTTATTGCTGTATTCAAAAAAATGTATTTTTAAATATAGTAAATTTCTTTGTGCTTGTAATTCTAAATCATCTAGTTCTTTTTTTTTTGCTTCGATCTGCCTCAATATCTTCTTATCGTTACTAGAAAAAATAGGGTTTCTAAATCTGCTATTGAATTTTCTAAATTTCTTTTATTAAACTCTTCCTTTTTTTTATTCTAAAGTTTTCTCTTATGATGAAGCCTCTCGCTACAGCTTTCAAAGTGTCCCATATAATTGCCATTTTGCTACCTGCCTTTTCATTAATGTCCCAAGTTTCCAACCAATCTTTTTTAACTCTTTCCAGCACTTCTGGGTATTGAAATATTTTTGGATTCATTCTCCATCTTCTAGCTTCTCTATAATTTTTATTTGTTGCTATGTCAATTGACATTATAGCGTGATCAGATGTTTTTATAATCTCGATCTCAGTGTTATTTACTTTAGGTATTAGACTTTGTGAAACAAACACAAAATCTACCCTAGAATAACTCTTCTGAACAGGTGAGTAGAAAGTATATTTTCTTTCGTCTCCTTTCAGTTCTTTCCAAACATCCTTCAATCCTGTAGTATTTATAAATTTTGCTAGTATTGTGTGTCTAACCCTCCAGTCTTCCTTCTTGCAGACTGATTTATCTTTAATTTTGTCTAACACCATATTAAAATCTCCAGCCATTATTAAATACCCCCTTTTAACAATTTCAATCTGATCCCAAAGGACATTATAAAAACAGCTTTGATTAGCATTTGGTGCATATACATTTACCAAAGTGTATTGCTCTTTACCCATTACAACTTGAAATATTATATATCTGCCTTCTGAATCTTTCATCACATTTTCAACAATACATTCACAATTCCTTGAAATTAAGATGGCTACCCCTCTTGCTTTAGATGTACCAAAACTTTTTTCGTATATATCGATATTTGGAATTTTTAATTCATTAACACCATCTTTTATTTGACGAGTCTCTTGCAAAAAAGCAATATCAATTTTATGTCTTTTAATCATCACTTCAATTCTCTTCCTCTTCAAGATTGACCCCAAACCCTTCACATTCAATGTTGCTAATTTTATAAACTTTCCCATAACTTGATTTTTTTCTTTTAATAATCTGGAATGGTCCCATTGTGCATAAAAAAACTTAACACCAACAGTTAATAAAAAACAACTAAAATAATTCAAACCCTCCACCTTAAAAATATGTTCTTTTCTCCCAGCCCACTAGCTGTCATACACTTTAGCATGTGCCCTCAAGGGATGGGAGGGAGGAAATCTGTCCATGGACAATGACCGGCCAAGATCCCGCAAGCAATTTAGTTATCATGATACTGTGTAACAATTTTTCCCAGAAAACTGTCATACCCCCCTCCAAACCACCCTCTCTCCCCCTCTCCCCCAGGGAAATAAAAAAGGGGGGATTAAAGGGGGTAAGGGAAGAGGAGAAAGGGGGGAAGAAACAAAGAAGGGAGGGAGAGGGGGAGGGGGAGAGAGAGAGAGAGAAAGAGAGAGAGATGAGCTGGTAGGGTTCAACTGTTGTTCATCGTCCTGGTTTTGCTGTAGAGGTCCCAGGAGCCGGACTAAGAGAAGTCGAGTCATCTTGAATATTCCATGCTTCCAGAAGGTGCTGGCCTTCCTCCAGGGAGTGAATTGTGTGCTGAATAGAACCTTTCCAAACTTTCAAAAACAGGGGGTGGCCCCAGGAGTAGCGATAATTGTGTTTCCGTAGAATTGTTGTCACTGGCTTCATCAATTTTCGCCAATCAGAGGTTTGATAAACTTGCACAGTTGTATCTCCCCTCTTGAGGAACTCAGGATTTGCTCTTATAGAAGACATAAGACGTTCTTTGTTTACATAAGAGGCAAATCTAACTATTATTGGTCTTGGGCTTCCTTCTCTTGAATTGCCCAGATAGTGAATCCTCTCTATGTCTCCTTCTGCAAGTTGTCTAGATAAAAATGAATTAAGCCATGTTATCACTTCCTGTTTTAATTCTCCCTTCTTTTGAACTGCGAAATTAATCAGCTTTACGTTCTGTCTTCGAGAGTAGTCTTCCATATAAGTTAGTTTCTTTTTGGCTGTCAGTAATTCCTGCTTTTGAGAGCTGATTTCACTTTCATTTTTTATTCCACGTATATCCAGACTCTTAATCACCCCTGCCAAATTCTCCAGTTTCTGGCCATTGCTATCGACTGCTGCCTGTGTCTGCTTGATTTCACGAGATAAATCATGCTTAGTACTTTCAAGTTTTCGTGAAACTTCATCCATTTCCCGCATCACGTCTTTCAAACCCAGGCTCATTAGACCCGCCAGTTCTGATTTCATTTGTCGCATTTCTTTCATGAAATCTGGGTCAGCAGGGGGGGTAGTTTCTGCCTTGTTCTCTCCAGTCACCATAGCTGCCTCCCCCTCAACTGGAGGTTCGGTACGTTGTAAAGCTGCACGGCTGTATATGCCGTCAGAGGGTTTCCTAACCCAGGTCTTTAGTAGACAAGGTTTTTTCTTTTTGCCAGGCATATAAATAAACAAGAATCACACATAAGAAGCTCACGCCGGAGCCTGCAGAATTCAGTCTTTCTCTCCGTGCAAGCTGTTCAGACAGTCAAAACCGAAAATAGCTGGATCACTAATAAATCAGGCTTATCTACTCTCGAAGAAATATATACTGCTTTTCCTGTCGACCCCAAAGGGTTTAATGATACATTACTCACGGCTCAAAGGGCGTTAGACTGTAAATTTTAAAGCTTTTCTCATCTCGGTGCAGAGCTCCGAAATCAAGCGGCCAACATGCTTCATGGGCGGGACTTCCTCCAAGTTTGCCCTTCTAAAATCAAGGGTTTTTATGTCTGATTTGCTTGACACTCTTCCTCCAACATGCATGGCAAAGAAAATTGCAGCATGGTCACTGTTCCCCACAGGCTCAGTGACATTCACATCCCTGACCAGGTCCTGAGTATCACACAGTATTAGATCCAGAGTTGCCTGTTCTCGGGTGGGCTCCATGACAAGTTGCTCTAAGGCACAGTCATTCAGCAAGTTGAGAAATCCAGTTTCTCTTTCTTGCCCGGAGATCGCATTGGCCCAGTCAATGTGGGGATAATTGAAGTCCCCCATGATTACTATCCTATCCCTCTGAGACACCTCCATGATTTCTCTCCTCATTTCAAGGTTCCCCTCAAGTTTTTGATCTGGTGGACAATAGAATACCCCAACTATCACATCACTCCTTGGACCTGGTAGTTTAACCCACAGTGATTCTATGGTGGAGTCAGACCCTCTGTCCATCTCTATTCTGCTGGATTTTACCCCTTCTTTGACATAGATGGCCACTCCTCCTCCAACCCGCCCCTCTCTATCCCTTCTATAGAGTTTATAGCCTGGGATTGCCGTATCCCACTGGTTCTCTACATTCCACCAGGTTTCTGTTATGGCTATTATATCTGTGTTATCCCTAGCTGCCAAATGTTCAACTTCTCCCATTTTTGGTCAGAGGCTTCGAGCATTGGTGTAGCAGCACCTGTACAGTGGGTCCTGCAACAACAGCTGCTGTTTTGTTCTCCCCCCCCCACAGCTTTTATTTTCAGTAGACAAACTATCACATTCCATTATTCTCCCAGTACTAATACCTGCTATGTCATCTCTATGTGATTCTCTACCCTTTCCAACCTCATTCCCTGTGGATGAGGTGTTCCGAACCGGATGCCACTCAGCTCCTGTTGGCTTTCCCCCAGTTATCAGTTTAAAAGATGCTCTGCAGCCTTTTTGAGGTTGAGTGCCAGCAATCTGGTCCCATCATGATTCAAGTGCAACTCGTCCATCCTGAACAGGTTTGGCTTGTCCCAAAATGTTCTCCAGTTCCTGACAAATCTAAAGCCCTCCTCTCGACACCATCGCCTCACCCACGCATTGAGGCTTCTGAGCTCTGCCTGCCTGGCGGGTCCTGCATGAGGAACAGGTAGCACTTCTGAAAATGTTACCTTGGAAGTCCTGGACTTCAATCTTCTTCCTAACAACCTGAATTTGGCTTCCAAGACTGACCGCTTGGCGTTCCCGACATCATTGGTACCAACGTGTACCATGACCACTGGCTCCTTCCCGGTTCTCTCTAACAAGCTATCTAGATTTCTCGTGATGTCTGCAACCTTTGCACCTGGCAGGCAAGTGACCATACGGTTATCATGCTCATCACAAATCCATCCCTCTGTATTTCTAATTATAGAATCCCCTAGCAGAAGGAGCTTCTCTCCTGCAGCCTGTTCATCTACATGTACCTGATCCTGTATTTCGTCAATTGTGATGAGGGAGAGATCCTCAGGTGGAACCAGTTGTTCCTCTGTGCATGCCTCATGAGGTGTGATGAGGGAAAGATCCTCAAATTGATTGTGCAATATGAGACTCTCTGAGCAATCCCTTGGCCTTCTACTCCTTTGAGTCACATTCCTCCACACATCTACCTCCTGGGTTGGGGAAGTGATTTCATCATCAGAAATGTGCCCTGTCTCTTCTTGGACCCTCAAGCTCAGTGGAAGGCTTAGTCTGGCACCACCCCTGCTTCCTAGCAACTTCCTTTGTTTGGCTGACTAATGGCTCTTTGTATTTAAATGAGCAGTTAAAGTCAGCAGAGGCAGAGGTCAATGCTCCAACCCAGAAACTTACCACTGCTGTCTTCTTTCTCTTTTTCTCTCTCAGCAGTAGCTCTGCTTGGTTTCACACACCATGCCCATATGCTGAGGCTCGAATGCTTCTTCAGGGGAAAACACTTAGTGTAACTCCACACCAGGCTCAAATCTTCTTACTAACAACCTGAACTTGGCTTCCAAGACTGACCGCTTGGCCTTCCCGACATCATTGGTACCAACGTGTACCATGACTAGGACATCTCTTTTGTTGTCTTTTCAGGTAACTGTTGATAGGTAGATTGCTATTCATCTGTTTTATTTCTGTCCTACTTCATCTCCAAGAGTTCATTCTGCTTTCTATGCCCTCAAAAATTTTGGAGATACAAAAACGAGACATTTAGTGATACATATAATAACTGCAGCAATAATCTTGTATGCTAAAAACTGGAAGGAAATGGAAACACCAACACGAGATATGGCACAGTGGACATATTATCAAAAGCTCTGAAGGACCAACCAACTCCAAAAGCAAGCAGAAGCTGGGAACTGCTTTATAAATGGAAATGGAACAAAAATTGAAAGAACACTTCAGTAAACTGAAACTGAAAATCTTAAATACAGTAACTTTAAATTTATCCTGAAGAAGAGCAAAAAAGTCATCTGTAATAAGATCAAACATCTATAACTGTATAGCTGCTAATAATGGTGAAATTTAATCATTTATACTGTCTTCCCTCTCACTTTAGACCATTTCATTCTTTATTATGCGGTCATAGACCCAATTTAAAAACACAGAAGGAAATTTGTAAAAACAAATAAATAAAACCGATTTGTAATACAAAATGTTAAAATACAAGCTAAAACCAGGACGTGTTAAAAGCACAGAAGGAAAATTGGTAAAAACAAATAAATAAAACCAATTTGTAATACAAAATGTTAAAATACAAGCTAAAACCAGGACGTTTTAAAAATGCAGAGAACCGTAAGACCCAGTGCTAAGGGAAATCAGTAGCATAACTGAGACGTTGCTTATTTTTAAACTTGATCACGGAAGCAAAAAATTTAGCCACAGATTCCGTATTTAGTTGATTTTTGCCCACCAATAATTGAGACAAATGCTCTGTTTTGGATCTTCCAGGACACTTCTTCAAAATTGGCACAATAAATCTGTTACGTTCTTCTAAGTAAAAACTGCATTCAAACAAAACATGATCCAAAGACTCAACTACGTTATCACCACAAGCACATAGTTGCTTAGCATGGGCAATATTACAATAGCGACCTTCTAAAACAGCTGAGGGGAGGCAATTAAACCTGGCTTTGGAAAATGCATAACGATATTTTGGGATAGTAAGTTTGTCCAGGTATCCTGCATACTTAGGGAACTCCCAATTTAATCCAAACAAATTAGGTGAGCAAGGGCCTTGAGCCCTTGATAAGGAATACTGGAGATCAATATATCTAATTCTTTGCTCGATAATTGGTTTAATTTTGTGAAAAGTCCGTTTGTAAAGAAACTCAAGGGAAAACCCTAATAACTGTAGTTTTGGTATAAAACCCTTAAATCAAGTGCTAATAAAAACATCTCTACTCAAATGATAAAGATATCTGGATGTTGGGTCAGCATACAACACTTTTAACCAGTAATGAAAGGCAAGGGACCAAGCTCTACATTCTACAGATATGAGTCCTGCCTCTAGATGCAAGCCTGCAGATGACACACATCTTGGCATACCAAAAAGGGAGTGTAAAAAATTAGAGAGAACACTCTTGATAGCTGAATTGAATCCATGGATCCATATTGGAATACCATACAACAGCTGACTTAAAACCTTTATTTTAACTACCTGCAAAGCAGCAGGAATGAACTCTCCCCCTTTAGAGTAAAAAAATCGAAGAACTGCTTTGCTTGTGTTGTGAGCTATTTGAAGAGCTGAAAACACCATGCCCAAATATCTGAACTTCCTAACCTGTTCAATATTATGTCCTGCAATTGTCCAGTTGTTTACCTGGTGACATCTAGAAAAAAACCATGATTTTAGTTTTCCCATAGTTAATTGTCAATCCATTGTCTTTACAGTATTCTGTAAAGACTCGGAATAGCCGCCTAAGTCCTACCCTTGACAGAGACATAAGGACAGCATCATCTGCATATAATAGCAACAGAACCCTTGTCTCTGCTAATTTAGGTGCATGAAATTCTGGTGCCAAACACTTGCTGATCAGGTCGTTAAGATAAAGATTAAATAATGTAGGAGCTAAGATGCAGCCTTGTCGAACACCCTTAGTTGCAGGGATCGGATTTGTTAAACTACCATCTGGTCTGCATCTTACTCTAATTGTATTGTGTAGATATAGACATCTAATAAGATGAAGAAGTCTTTTGTCAATAGAAGACTGTAGTAATTTGTTCCATAACTTGTCTCTCGGGATTGAATCAAAGGATGATTTTAGGTCGATAAATACTACAAACAGCCCATTTCCATACGAAGTCATATATTTCTCAGCCAAGTGGCTGAGTACTAAACAGTGGTCCAGGGCTGAACGACCCTTCCTGAAACCTGCTTGTTCCTCCCCCAAAACTTTCTCCTCTTCAATCCATGTATTAAGTCTAATATTTAAATAGCTAGCATATAATTTACCAACTGTGGACAGAAGACTAGTTGGCCTGTAGTTTGTGGGATCTTCCCTGTCACCTTTTTTAAAATTTGGAATTACGATGGCCTCTAACCAGGTCAAAGGAAGTTGACAGGAATTATTAATATGAGTAAATAAATGTGTTAATAGGGGTGCCCACCAGTCCATATTAATTTTCAAAATTTCAGATGGAATTATATCAGGGCCTGGGGCTTTGCCATTTTTCAACTGAGATATTAAAGATCTTATTTCAGAGAAAGTTACTGGCTCCCACTTGGGAAAATTATTTAGATTGGGTGAAAATGAATTTTGAGATGGTTGCAGACTAGATTCATTAAAAAAAATTGAGAAAAGGCGTTCCCAAATGTCGGCAGGGATATTACAATAAGCTGCGCCTGAATGATCACCCAGACCAATAGTAACTAATGTCCAAAATTGCTTAGCATTATTATTCAGAGATGAATCTATTAACATCTCCCAGTGCTTCCTTATCATCAATTTCTTTTTTTGTACCAAAAGTTTTTTATATTTTTTTTGTAGCATAATATTTGTGAGGTAGGACAGCCAAATTGTCTTTCCTGTATTGGTTGTATATCCCCCTCAACTGTTTTTTTACATCAATGCATTCCCTGTCGAACCACTTGGGAGCACCACTTCTTAATGTTCTTCTTGACAAGAACTGTGTAGGATTTAGAGCCGACCTTATCATGGAAGCCAGAGTCAGATAATTTTCAAGAACTGAAGTAGTATCAGTGGCTACCAAAATTGAGCTTTACTCTTCCTTTTCCTATCCCTTATAAGAAAGGTAAAAAAAACTATGTTTTGAAAAAGGGCAATCACACAGTAAAAGATGCAAGCAGAAGACCCATACTCATGGAATCCATCCTGAGGAGCTTTGGTAATTTTAGTTTTGATCTCCTTTTTCAACTAGCTCTGAAAGGGTTTCCCGAGTGGATTGCATTTAAAGTTTTGTGGGGTTTTTTTTTTGTTTTTTTTTTTTTTGAAGCACTGGAGTAATTTCTTTCCGTGCACCCAAGCTGATCACCAAACTGCTCCCCTCTGCTATTGTGAATGCACAATAATTCCTCCCAGCATTCGCAGAAAGGATCTTCTTGAGAACAGGGACAAGTTGCAAACATGGAGCCACATCTCAGTGGTGCACAAGTGGTGGATGAAAAACATTGTGGTGGCATTTTGGTGTCATCAAGAGGCATCTTTTTTTTTCTGTTAGAAATTAATTAAGCTTTAGAGAGAGAGCAGGAAAAAACACAAACATACAGCCAGTTAGCTTTGATGCTGCGTTTCCAAACTATGAATGAGTGAGGAGAAATTTGTTTCCACTTCTTTCTTCTGGAGAATTTGTCCATATCCATTAATGATAATTGGGATGGAAAGGATCTGAGGGTGTTATTTTTTTAATTTAATTAAACTGCCAGTGGAAGGAAGCAAAATGGATGGATCCAGGCACAGGGATTTCTGGTTTTCTGTACTCCATTCTTCAAATTCCCGGTCTGGAATCCTTGCATGTTACATTATGAGAATATTTTGAAAAGTCTCCTTATGGCCCAAAATGTCTGCTTCTCCATACTAGAAATAGCTGTACCAGTTGAATTGGGCCAACACTGATGGGGGCATTTTTCCATGGATCATGATGCCATATTTCCAGCCTAATGTTGCCTTTTGCTTTGCTGTGAACTGTTTTCAGTGTATTGTTTGTCAAGTGGCAGTATGGAAATCCAGTGAGCCATTGATCTGTCAGTCACTTAATTTGTTTGTGTGTCGGGGGAGGATTGCCAAAAGTTGCAAATGAGACTTGAAAAATACAATTGCAGGAAAGACAGCATCTGGCAGGTGTTCCATTCCATGCTTGAGACCCAGTTACAAAATTTCATGGAGGTAGCACAGGCCAAGGTTTTGGGTTCTTCTTCCACAGGATGGCCAAAGATGAATGGAAGGGGGAAAATCAAATGAGTCCCAGATCAAATCAAGCCTCAACTTTCTCTGGAGGCAAACTGGCACAAACCACCGAACCACCAAACAGGCAGTCCGTGCCCATACAATTATATTTTTAGATAAAGCTTGAGCAAACTGCAGTGTGTTTGTGGGTGGTCCTAAATAGATGGTCTTTTCCTGCCTGAACCAATAAGAACATCAACCCTGAGAGGTAGGTAGAATGTTAGCAGCTGACTCTATACTACCTGGTGACTGTAATGGATCAAGGAAATGAGTTCAGTTTTCCTCCAAGTTCATACACTTGTAATTTACTATGCACAGGCATTTTATCCTGCCTCTAAAATCAGCTAGGGACAAGGAAAGGGAAGCAGACCTCCATGTGATCCACAGATGCTTCTGCATTTTCTGACATTCCCTGTGACAGCAACCATATTTGATGATCCTTGGTGTTCATTGATGCTCACTGCAAATGCCTTATGATCCTTCCCTTCCCCTTCAGAATGGAAGGCAAGATGTTGCTCTCCTCCACCAGTGATGTTTAGATTAGGTTAGGTTAGATTAGATTAGATTAGATTAGATTAGATTAGATTAGATTAGATT
>JAHTLZ010000102.1:1113726-1135119 GCA_023846285.1 Phrynocephalus versicolor
TTAGATTAGATTAGATTAGATTAGATTAGATTAGATTAGATTAGATTAGATTATTCATTCCATACCTCCCCTTTTCCTGACAAAGAAACCCAAGATGGCTTACAAATAATTGAATATGTTACAAGTTAAAAGTTATTGATTTGCTTGCTACTACCCAGTGGTGGCAATCAGAACAGAGCATGAACTGCTGAACTGGCAGTTTGTGCTGGTTCGTTTAGTAATCCACCAGGTGTTCACTGACCAACCCCACCGCTCCAAGCCATCCTTCTCTGGTGAGCACCTACTCAGAGGCAGTTCTTGGAGGAAGAGGTGGGGCAGGGAAGCAGGGGTGCTGCCTCTGAATGGGTGCAAGCCCAGAGGAGGAGGAGGAGGAGAGCACCGAACACCCATTTGGCCAAAAACCAAACCAGCACAAACCACCGAATCAGTAGCTCATGTCCATTTCTAGCAGCAATGATTGTGACTAATGTGAGAACCTGGATATTGGCAAACAGTTGGCAGTGCCTTAGAGGAATCCAGTGCAAGGATGCCACTTTCCTGGTTTAGAGGTGGCCAGTTATTATGGCCATGTCACAATGATCCTCTTGTGGTGCCAGCCAAGCAGATGACATTACCAGTGCACCCACATCCACCTTTAGGTAGCAGGTGGTCCAGATTGACACGTTTGCTTACCTTTCTGGACTCGTCTGAGCACCGTGGCTGACCCTGCTCTCCCCAGGACAGGAGGTGCCAACACGGCAAATGCTTCCAGCCAAGTAGGAAGAGACTTGCAAGCAAATTGGGGGCAACTCTGTAGTGCTTCAGTTTACTCCAAGTATCAAGCAAGATATGGAAAGGGGGAAAAGACAGCCGCAAAGATTAGGCTTCCAGGATGGTGATGTTGTGTAGGACAAAGCAAAGCATTTTGTTATGCTACAGATGGGAGGAAAAAGGCAAAGCAGGTAAGTATGTTCACCATATATTCACCCCAGATGACAGTCAAATGACTGTTTATACAGCCTTCTTAATGTCTCCTTTTAATCCAACAAAGAAAAAATGGGCACAGTTGTTGAAATAAGTGCATTTATATTCTCTCTCTCTCTCTCTCTCGTGCATACACACACATTTGTACAACTTTATTTGATGCTAAAAACACTAAAAAATCCTAAAAACACATCTTGCTGTCTCTTATATGTAATCTTTCTCTGGCATTTTCTTTTACCTCACTGCAATTTTTTTCTCCCAGACAAGAGCCTATGGATATAAATTCATGCTGGTGGAAGTCAGTGGTGTCATCATCTGGCACCCGTAAAATTTAATTTATAATTGCAGCAGGCCTGCCCCTGGGACCAATGTCTTCTGCTCCATTTTTCTGTTGCCTAAAAATGCTAAATTAAAAAAAATACCACAAATCTGTATTTTCAGGGCACATTTTCCAGAGCCACAGACCTCTGATGATGCAAAGTCCACCATCTTCCAAGCTACTCTGATCTTCTGCTAGGTACCCACTTGCTCCTGGAGGTTTAGTTAAAGTATCTATTTATTTAATTTGAAACCAGTACTTCTTCAGGATCTATACTCACTTGTCTGATCTGCCATTAAGCTACATCTGGCTCACAATGTCCCTAATAGGATTTCCAATGTATGTGAAGTATATAAGAAGTGGTTCCACCGGGGCCACTCTAGTTCTGGTTATACCCTATGGAGCCACAGAAAACAAGCTTGCTTCATCTTCTTTTTGACAGCTCTTTCAGTATCTGATGGATGTCCATCTCTGTCCACTCTTCTCCAAGATAGACATGCCCACCTGCTCCTCTTAGCTAACTAGATACTATCTTGTATTCAGCCTGTCTCTACCTTCCAGTGAACAGTCACAAAGAAGGAAGCAGACTGAATGCAAGATATAAGACCAACTTTATGTGCTACAATTAATAGATATCTTTCTCCACTTCGAGGAGTATCTCTTCTACAAATGTGATATGTGAATTTTAGAATAAATATACAGAAAAATGCTTACACATGTACATTTTCAGGGAGTCTCTCTCTCTCTTTTTTAAAAAAAAAATAGAAACTAAAGTCTAGAAAAATTTCAGAGAAACCCTTTTGACAACTGTATCTGTGAGGGTTCGAATCTCTCCCTCGGCGGATCCGAGTCACAAACCGGAGACGAGTCAGTTTTTAATAAAATATCGAAAGGATTTTTATTATGTTTTAAATCAAAGTCTCTACGAGCATATTCTATAACTTCGAGTGTTAATTCTGGCATTGTGGGTACAACATCTCCCTCAACGTGAGGGTCTTCAAGAACAACATCAACGGACGTTAAACGCAAGTTTGGGTCTCTTACGGGTGAGGGGGAGTAGCCGATCCTCACCCCCAACATTGTGTCCCGCAAGATGGGTGCTTTGCCCACTGCGCCACAGGAACGGCAGGTCTTGTGCTTTTCCATTCTTGAAACCTTTTAGAGTTTCCCGGCCACTGCAGGGGTCTCACATGGACTGCCCACACCCATTCGTCACCTTTGTGGACCTTGGTCCAACCTGCACACCCGCAATCTAGACCTCTCTCAGTTTGGGTCCCTGTCTCCTTTAACCGTTGGTCCCAACTGTCATTCTCCCCTTCCCTCAGCTCACAACGCTTTTTCTCCCCTCGCGCGCGCGCTCACCCCATTGGTTGGAAGCTTCCTCCTCCACCCAATGGGCATCTTTTGCTCCTCCACCTATTTCTGCTTCCCAATCTTCTTTCATGTCATCGTCTAACTCAATGACATGAAGCCTTTTAACATGTCTCTCTAATTCTCTGTCCTCTTCACGACTGCTCTTGGGGAATCCAGACGACACACCCTCTGGCCCGTCTCCGGGGTGTTCCACCTTCTCACAGTATCCATTGCTAACTGAGGCTTGTCTAATTCAACAGCCTATTTCTGACAGATATTTCTGGGAAGTGCAAAAATAAGGCAGTAGGGGGGAAAACATTCCTGCATGCATTGCTGATATGGCTTTTTCATGCTATCAGAATATCACATCATGCATACATGTCACTGTGGAAAATAATGTCCTTTATTTCATGATCTTCTCTCTTTCTCTCTCTTGGCTCATTGAAGCAGACAGAGGGTGTCATCAGGTGAGGACACAACATTTACACTGGATCATATTGGGAAGGGTCTGGTCTTAAAAGAGACCCTTTAAAGCCACTCTTTCATATAGTTCTAATTTTTAAAGAGCATCTTTGCCACTCGAATAAAGTAATCCCAAAGGGGACAGAGAAATGTTGGTCTAATTCTTGATTTATAGTACATTATCTGGTTGCCAGGAGTTATAACTGACAGTGCTGTTAGAACATCAAAACATGGTCCAAAACCCTGTCTGATCACACATACAATTATCTTAGCTAAATTAATTAACTTAGATTGAAGATTATTAACTATCTTTCTTAGAAAATGTAGGAATAGGCTTATATACCACCCCATAACATTTAAAACACTGTCTGGACTGTTTATAAGATAATTACGCAGGGTATGTATTGCCCCTCACCTCTCCAAGCTGGGTACTCATTTTACCGACCATAGAAGGATGAAAGACTGAGTGACCCTCAAACTGGATACTTGGGACTGAATCTCAGACTGTGAGCAGTCATAGCTGCTGTACAGCAGTTTAACCATTGTGCCATGACGCTCATAGGAAATACCTTAATTAGATCACTTGAAAATCAGCATGCCTTCATGGATCATGTCCACTCCTCCAAGCCAAGCACCAAGTTGTAGTGGATAGTGTGGATAATACATGAATGTCCCAAAAATTCATGGCAAGCAGCTGTATTGGAAATGTGGTTTTCAAACTACACCCTAGGCAGCTGTCAGTTGGGTACCACCCCCCTGCTCCTCAAACAAAGAATCCCAGGTAGTTTACATTCAGGCACACACACACACATTGCAGGGAATCTTTTTACTGGTCGATTAAGGATATCATCTACTCCTGTATTTGGACTTCCTGGTTTTCCTTGTTTCTTTCAGAACTAGCTTTCTTTAGTTGTCTGGACATCAATTCACAGTTGCACACAATGTGCCCTGGATTTAAAGACGAATGCTTAGGTTTCAAGCATAAGGTATCCCCATGCAAATATGAGAAACTGCTAGCACACATGTGCATAACGTGTGATGGATTCTCTCTCCTTTTGAAGGAAGTCTCGTTCTTTCCACAGCCAGATCAGTGTCTGCATCTTGCAATCTCAGATATTTTGCTTGGCTGGCCGGCTGGCCGGCTGCTTTTTCATTCTTCAGGTTGTATCCATGCAACCGGGCACAAAAGAGACAGGAGTTTCTCTCAGTCAAGAGTTGCTGCATTTTGAATACAGTCTGAGAAAGAGATGATCTCACAGTCAGGAGGAGCATTCCTACAATGACTCCTGTTGGCATCTGGACCCTTGTGATGAAATACTCCCCGGATACGGTTTCCACATTCCACCCAGCTTTTTACATGAGACTGAAAGATGTCGCCAAAAGGAGAAATTACACTATGGCATGACCCTTTCCCACATCAATAAAGCTACTTGTGAAAGACACCGACTGCTTTCTAAATTATCACAGCTGCTCATCGTCTCCTGTGCAATCACCATGCTTCTATAAAAACCTACCCTGTGTTGCAGTTTTTTGGAAGTCTTGATAACACCCCCCATCTCCCCCCCGGGGGGGACAGCTACCAATCCCAGATTGTCCCAGTTCTAGCTAGTACACAGAAAGAAGTTTTACCAGCTGTAGTTTTGTATTTGCGGGTGCTAAAAGACTGAGAAAGGTGATACTCAAAGGAGAAGGTGGGGGGAAACCCTGATAACACATGAACAGTTGAAATGTGACTCCCTGCCTTCCCCTCAAATATATTAACAAGTTTTGAAGTGCTCCCGGAAAAAAACTGATGTTATCTTGCACGTACAACATGACAGGAGGCATTTAGTAACCTATATCTTTGGCCTTTGCCTTCAGCCCTTGTATCTAAAGGTATGATTTTTGCAAGTGTCCCATGAGACTGGAACCAAGGCAGGTGGTGAGCCTTAAAGTACTGCCCCTTTTAGGAAGCAGAAGGAGAAAAAACACACTGGCCGGGCCTCTGTATGAATGTGGAGACAAAGGTTGGGAGTTCAACTCCCTGCTGTACCTCTTGGGAGGAAAATCAGCCTTGTGCAAGCACCCCAATCCTAGAGCTCCCCCCTCCTCCAAAAAAGGGTGTTGCGTTACGAATCACACAGACACAGCTTCAGGGTGAAAGGATCTGGTCCTCAGGCAGCATTCCTGTTCGTCTCTCTATCTGGGCTCCATGGATGTCTGGCTGTGTGATGTGTGTGTGTGCATGTGTGACGTGTGTGTGATGATAAGGGCTTGCCTGAGGACCAGTCTTTATTAATAAGAGAAGAACAATAGATACAGGAAGACATCCCTCGGTGGGAGGGGGAATGCACACCTATCTGTAAGACCATCGATGAGAACCCAGGGGAAAGGAAGCTGTAGGGTCAAAGGTGATAGGACAGATGGCCCTGATGTCCTGACATCCTGTTATTGCCCCTGGTCTGGCATCCTGTTTGCCATCCTGTTTTCCTCTGGCCTTCTTGCCTACATCAGCACATCCTGGTGTCTGCTCAGCTCTGGGGATTGCTGGGAAATACAGGCCAAGAAATACAGGCCAATCAAGCCTCCCATGCCTACAGTTGCCTTTATGTGCTTGACTACTTTTGGGGCTCAGAAATATGGGGGAATAATGATATTCCCACAAAAGGGGGAATGGGGAACCTTTTTAGAGTACCTCATAGCAAGAAAACCCTGGAAAAGGGATTTCTACAAATCAGAGTGCTCTTGCAGGTACATCATTGTCATTATTTTGCTGACAATTTCCTGGGCTTCGAAATGGAAGGCCTTAAGGACTTGCAATGAGGACGCATTCCCTTCTGTTAGTTATCAAGTGGCAGTTATCACTTGGGATATTATTTCTGCTAAAATCTGCCCCGACATGCAGCTAAACTGTAGCATCAGGTTCTCTTTAAATTGTTGGATTTTTCCATTAGAATTGTAACTACAGGTGCTTTGCAGTTCACCGTCTCATAAGGATGGTGAGAATCCTCTTACATAATTTACGCTCGCATAAGAGAAATGGCATCACCTAGAGTAGGAGACCTCTGCTCATTAAAGTTCCCACTGAGATGCTCTATGCAGTTGCGTATGGTGCACATTTGTGTGGGCATCGAAATGGGGCCTCATTTGCATGTAATGAGAAATCACAGTGGGGATTCCTATCTAAAACAATCCCCTACCACAGGTGATGTAATTTCCCTTATCCAGATGCAAATTACTCAAGATCTTGGCCAATAATTTCAAAATAATCTGATTTCCGCATCTCCAGATTGTACGCAATACTTTTTATGTCCAATCTAAATTTGCATCTAGATAATTACCCTTTTAAAAGTATCTTTCCAAGTTCTAATTTAAATAAAGAGCATTATTTCTCTCTGGTGTGGATGGTGTGATATAATTCAGGGACTAGCATACTACTAACAGGCAGAAGAAGGAAGGAAGAGCTGGTGGTGGCATGATCAAATCCTATGGAATTTGCTGCAGTTCTAGTGTGGGTTGAGTCGATGAATTTTTAAAACAACCACACAAAACAATGGCCAATGCGAATTGGTCTGCCCCTTTTAGCTTCAAATGCAGCTTTCAACCCCACCCCACTGCCCCTGGGGGCTTCTGCTATTTTCAAGCCGGAACAATTTGAATACACCTTTTTCCTTTGGGATCAATCAATTTGTCCTTGTCAAGAGGTGTCTGTGAGTGGTGTTTCACACTTGGGGGTGTGATGTTCAGGACCATGGGAACACCTGGCCTGTATTCTTTCCCTCCAATAATCCTCCATTGAAAATATTTTACATATATAAGGTCAGAGTTGGATCGGCTTATTGCTTTATCAATAGTATTGATGAACTGCTTTAACACTTAATCCCCTCTAGATTAGAAATAAATTTAAATATGACAAAGTAGAAACAACTAAGGGGGAATAAATTCCTGTGTGGGGTAGTATTTCTGTGCAGATTATGAGTTTGAGATTTCTGGAACACTGGACAGCCCTTTCACAGCCAAGGCACTTGATAGTGAACCCTAAAAGGATCGGCAGAGGCTGAGCTCAGAACAGAAAAAAAAAGTTGGGGACTCCCAGATCAATCCATAGCCCCTGTGTGAGCAGAAAGTATCTTGTCGTACGTTATGTGTACGTGGTATGCAACCTGCATGGCAGCTCAGAGGAAATTGCTCAGAGGGTGATCAGTACGGCACATAAGATTGTTGGATGCTTTCTCTCCACCTTGGAGGAACTGTACAGGTCCCACTGCCTCAAAAAAGAAATATAAAAAAAATAACCCACAGAATATTATAAAGGATGCTTCCAATTCTGGACACTCTCTGTTTGAACTGATGCATCAGGCAGATGGTACAGATCCATTAAGACAAAGACAAACAGATTCAAAAATTTATTCTGTCCAATAGTAATAACCATCCTTAACTCAATTAAAATGTAGGTTATACTTATATGGTGGATGTATGCGAGGATGAGATTGACTGTAATTGTATTTTTAAGTTTTGGTGTTTGATACTAGAGTGTACGATGCACTGGCTGGATAGCACTTTTAGTGTTTCCGTTCCACTAGTTGCAATGGCAACAAAGTCTTCTTCTAATCTCTTCTCAGGCTGCAAACTCAGCCATAATCCAGGCAGTGAACCAAATCAAAACCAGCATGCAAGTGTAGTTGCCCATAAGGAGAGGCAAATTGGGTTAGCTTTCCACTTGAATGTGGCCTCAGACACTTCTATGGCGCTTCCTTCTCCCTTGTATTTTCCCCTGCCTTTTCGCTTTCTCCATTTTTTCCAGCCTATAAAGAGTTAGAAAACAGAAAGAAACTCAACAGGTGAGACACTTCTTGCAACTGCAGACAAGGAAAAGCAACTTCTGTCAAGCACGGAGGCCAAGAGTGAGCTGAGCTGACCCCAGGCTAGTGGAAGCTGTGCCAGAACCATGTCCGTCCCAGCTGTTTGAAGTTGAATTAAGCTGCGGTCTTCCATTTCCCCCGCACTGTTTATGACATGTCTCTGGGCTGGAGGAAATCAGGTGCCACCTGGCTTCTCCTTTCTCTTCCTCTCTTTTGGTGTCTTCTGCTAGCAGAGTTTAAGCACTTGGAGCAGCTTCGCTGGTGGAAGGGCCACTTCTCGAGAGGAATCCTAGCACCTTCAGAGCAGAACCGCTTTCGGCTGGGAGGGAGCTGTTTAGGCCAGCGGTGGTACATCCTCCAAACTGTCTGGCTGCCTTTGGCTTCCAAGGGCGAATCCAACTCAAGTGAAAACGAAAGGCAAGCCATTTGCAAAATGGCCTGCCTTTCTCTCAAGTGTCATGCCCACCAGACAGGCCAATCATCTTCAGCATCTCTCTCTCTCTCTCTCTCTCTCCCTTCCTCCCCTTGGGCTGAGCCTGGAATTGGATGTGGCAGAAAGCATTTGGCCTCAGCTCACCTCACAAAGCCATTGTTCCACTTGAGCGCTGGAGCACCAGCTTTGCACAGATGACAAGACTAGAAAAAGGGAGGCTCCCAGTTGATCAGCCTGGCTGGAACTTTTCTTCCTCCTCCCTTCTCCTCTTTCCCAGCCTGACCTTCATCCTCTTTCCAATCCATGGAAAAACAGGCAGGGCATTTAGCACCACAAAAGCCTCCCCTCTTTGCAGATCAAGTGTGTCGGGCGGGGGGGGGGGGCTGCAGTGCTGAGAGGGAGAAAGGGGGTGAGCAAGATAGAGCGGTGTAGCAGAAGCAGCAGGACTTTCGCGATCCATTTTCTGATTCTGGGATCTGCTGAGGGGAAGAGACAGAAGACCTCATTTGCCCTCCCTCTCCTGTTTCCCGGCTCCCTTTAAGCATTTTGACACTTGTTCCTATAGCAGGGGGAGATACGGATTTTCCTCAGAGGAGTATATTGTTGCCAAATATCCTTGTCAAACATTTAAGGGTAGATGGGTCTTAAATGGACACTTCGCAGACCTTAGCTTTACACACACACACCCCGGATGGGAACAATAATTATTGCTGGAACTTGTTTGTTGATATACATAGGTTCAGGTGCTTGTAGAGTTCTGGTTGCCACATCTCAAAAAAGACATAGTGGAGCTGGAAAAGCTGCAGACGAGAGTGGCTAAAGGGACTACTTGGGCTGAGGCACCTCCTGTATGAGGAAAGGCTACAGTGTTTGGGGCTTTTTAGTTCAGAGAAAAGGTGTATGAGGGGGGATATGACTGAGGCATGCAAAATTATGCAGGAAATGGATAAGCTGGATAGAAGGAAGCCTTGCGCTTACGAGGACAATGCAAATAGCATAATTCTGAGAAGCAAATTACCCCATTTTAGAAATCACCACAACCATTATATTCAAGTACCAACTAAGGGCACAACAGGTAATCTCTAATGGCTTCTTAACTTGGATCAATGTGTCTCCCAAAACAGTGCTATTGGCAAAAATTCCAATAGGATTTTGGCTGGCATTTCAGAAAGAATTCTGTGAAACCACTGGGCAGTTGTTCCACTCCAGCCCATTCTAAGCCCAACAAGGATCCCTTTTACCAGAGTCTCTATTGAGAGACTCTCTTACTCCAAAAAGGGAACTCTTCTGTCCATAAGATCCCACAGTTAAGCGGTTTTGGAGGGGAACTGTGTACCATCACATACAGTAATTCAGTCCTTCTAAGTGGCTTAGGTATCTGGTTGCAGAGCCAGACATTGGGAGTTGAATCCCCTCAGTGGGCCTCCTTTACAAGTGCTGAACTTGATCTTCCATAGAATTCCAGCTCTGCAATATGGAGACTGTGCTATAAAGCCCTGTGACTAATGAGTTTTTGATATTGCTTCTGTATTCATGCTTCAAAGTGGTCTGGCATTGCCTTCAAATATTGTGCCTGTTTTACCAGATGGAAAAAGGGGGCTCAAAGTTTTATTTAGCAAAGGCCGTTTATACTTTTGATGACACCAATCTCATCAGTCAAGATGGTCTACAAGATCCCCTCTTATATGCACTACCATTCACAAAGGGCGCTTTTACACGACCCCTAAGATCCGCTGGCAACTTAAATTCAGACCAGAGATCTTGGGGGTTTGTCGCTCTTCCTGTGTTCCCACCCTTCCACACTCCCTTGCTCCTGTCTGCATGAGGGGAGGGAGAAAAAAGGGAGAAAAGAATGCAGGCTCACCTCCCTCTGCCGTGGAGCTGCTCCGGGAACCATTCCAGTCTCTTAAAGGAGCGGGGGCAAAAAACAAATAAACACGAGGCGAGGAGAGCCCGGCACTCATGGCTTTACATTCTCACCAGAAATTTTTCACCTTCGGAGACCAGGTACTTGGAAAATGCGCTGGGACATGCTTAGGTGGGCGTGGTCATATTTAATATTTTTTAAAGTCCGGAGCTGGTGGGAAAACAATTTTAAGCTCCGCATCTGGGAGCCCTTTGCTTCAGATTTTATGGGTCGTGTAAAAGCACCCAAAGAGACACCAACCAAGGGAAAAACCCTAGAACTGGGCTCCCCCCCCCATCAGTTAATCGCTTCTCCACAAATCAATTGCAATGCCTTTTTTCAACAAGTTCTCTAGCTATTTACTGCCTGGGATACCACACCCTTATAGCAACCTAAGCAGGCCACTCATACCCTGAGAAAAACTTTGCAAACCATCTGGAAGCTAAAGAAACATTTGATAGCTCGCGATGGTTACTGGCGATGTCGATTCTGAGGGCTCAAGGTTTTAGTCTAAACCAGGGGTGCCCAAACTTTTTGTAAGGAGGGCCAGATTTGGTGGCTGAGAATGTGTCAGGGGCCGGTTGCTCCCCAACCCTGCCACCCCACTGCAAGCCCCACCCACTTTCTTTAAAAAAACATGGGGTGGAGGAGGGGGAGGGAGGGGTGGGCCAGCCAGCCGCGGGCCACTCAGAATGGCCTGGCGGGCCGGATTTCCTCCCCCCCCCGGCCGGACTTTGGGCAGGCCTGGTCTAAACCTTCCAGGAGCTATCCAATGTGCTGAACTTTACCCCCCCCCCCCAAATAGATTCAGCACTTTGGATAATGCCTGTAAATAAAATAAAACCTGGAGTGGATTTGCCATCCCTGGAATTGGGGTTGGCAGCCGCCTTGGGTCCCTTTGGGGAGAAAGGCGGCATAAAAATAAAGTTGCTGCTGCTGCTGCTGTTGTTGTTGTTGTTAGTGCATGCCTATGATGTTCTGTGCTGTTTCTCTCTGAGTCTTAGGATTCATACTTCCACCTCTGATTCTGGCAATAAACGCACACGTGGACTGGCAAAGATGCAACATCCAGAGGCATGTTTCATCCTGCCCAAGACATAAGGCTCTCCTTTTTGTCCAGTCTAAACATCGATTTATCTTCCTCAGTCTTTCTTTCCATGCCAAATGGATGCAGCTTCCCTGGATTTGAGTCAGGCACCTTCTCTCTTAGCTATACCTGGATATGTTTAGAATAGGGAAGAGCACTTAATGGAAAATGAAACACTGTTTCATCATTTCGTTAGCTAATGAAACAAAATGAAACAAAACAAAACAGGGAAGCAACATTTTGTTACAAACAAAACAAAACACCATTTTTCTCTCTAGAATGACACATTCATTCTAGTGGAAATAACAGGGGCAACTTCAGAAAGTGATTCTAGCCTACCCCATGAAATTTGGAAAAAACCTTCTAATTGGAATTGGAAGCTGATCGGGTGAACGATAGCACTGCCTCCGCTTCCCATATGATTCCAATTAGAAGTTTTTTTCCCTAGGGGAACCCCCTTTGGAGCTCCATAGCTCAACCCCCTTACCCCAAATATTTCCAAAGTTCAGGGGGTTCCCTAAAATTGCTTTCTGAAGGTACCCCTCTACTTTGATGCCCCAAGGTAAGTAATTTTGAGTGCATATCTCTTAAAAATATACACTCGAATTTATTTTTAAAAAACTGCAATCAAAATTTACTTACCTTGGGGCTCCAAAGTAGCAGGGGTACCTTTCTGAAGCAATTTTAGGGAACCTCCTAAAATCTGGAAAGATTTGGGGGTAAGGGGACTAAGTTATAAATCTCTAAAGGGGCTGGGGGTAGTTAATTGGCAAAGTGTGCAGGGAGTATGAATGCAAATCAAGGAGATTACTCTATGGTATCTTGACAGGTCGTGGTGTGTAAGAGGGTATGGCTCCCCCCCCTCCAAACCCCGACCTGTCAAAAAGCCCCAGCGGGTTGGCGGAAATCGCAAGGAAGAAGGAAGGAAGCAGTAGTAAAGTGAAGATCCGTTTGAATTTATCCCATGCTCCCCATTGGCCACAGCACACTCTCTCCAAAACATACCCCTGGGAGGAGGGGGTGACAGGGGAGAAAGGAGCTGTCAGGCAGGGAATTTACTTCTGCCTGGCTGCTCCTTTCCTCCTACCCACCCGCCTCCCAGCTGGAATCAAGCTGTCAAAATCAGCTGGGAGGCAGCTATAAGGAGGCTTTTGAATCCGCCATCCACCAGCTCGAGCGCTGGTGCCACTGGTGATTCGTTTTGTTTTGTTTTGTTTCATAATTAGCAATTTTATTGAAATAAATTGTTACAATATGAAACGAAATGCAGGAGAGGATGAAACACAACAAAATGAAGCACAATTTTTCCATTTCATGCCCATCTTGAGTTTGGAACCAAACACAGGGCTTTTCACATCCAATGCATATGCTATACCTGTAAGCTATTTTTCTTATTGGAGCCAGTTAATGCACTCATTAAACAATTGGTAATGAAGCATGGAAGAAATCAAATAATGTTCAACCACATGAGAACTGGCTTGAGGCATTCTGGGAGTAATAGTCTACAAAAGGAACTTTTTCCAAAATCTGAGGGAACTTGATTTTGGTACAAACATTAACATACTGCGTAAGCAAACATTAGCCATCATGCGTCTATAACTCAGCACATCTTCATTTCCAAGAGCTCATTCCACTCTGTATTCTGAAATCTGGTTACATTTTCTCACTTTTAACATGCCTTTACAATATTTGTAAACTAGCAAATGAAAAAGCAAAAGTGTGAATGTTAACATGGATTAAATTATACACAGACTAACATTTGGATTAAAATAAACATGGATAAAAATGAGCACAGGCAAAGAATCTTTCAAATATCAACATTTGTTCACAGTTTTCTTTTAAAAATATTGCTTTTTCTTCTAGTTAAAATATTCTTGAAGTCACCAGGCAGGATGCAACATAAACACTGAGAAGTACTGGTAGCATAAAAGAGCCTTCAGTTCAAATTCACCTGCTGTCTTAAACACACCATTGTGTATTTACATTACTTTTGTATTCCACCTTCTCTTGCTCCCAACAGCCCACTAAGTGGCTTAGGCAAACCACCTGTAGCACCTCAACCACCATCTTCAAAGGTGGAACAAAGCAATGGGGCAGAAGGTGTTGGTTCACCTTCTTCCGCTGTTGAGTTGATTCCAAGAACCCAGCTGGATGGATAGTGAGTTATATATCTTCCTGTGGAGCCATAAATTGGAGGTTCAATTCCCCACTGGAGCCAGTGGCACCATCCCAAGGTGGCTATCCACAGACCTTAAGTGCTGCCTTCAGGAAGACAGGCATTTGAAGACAGCGCTTAAGGTCTGTGGAGATTCCAAGTGGGCCTTTAACAAGGCAGTGTCCCAGTCCAAAAGTACAAGGGATCAGCCTGAGACCAAGAACAAACAGAAGAGCCTGGTCATTCCTTACATGGCTGGAGTGTCCGGAAAGCCACCACATGCCCATTCACTTCAACCTCATAGGCAGAGACTTGTTGACCCAAAAAACCTGACACCAAAACACAAGAGGAGCAATATAGTACAGTGGACCCTTGTATAACAAACGGTTTGTATAACATAACATTTGGACAACATAAAAAATTCCAGAAATAGGGGATATTTGCTTAACATAATTGCCTATGACACAAATCTGTACAACATAAAAATGGGATCTCTCTGTTTTCAATGCATTCCTATGGGAAACTTGTATAGAGGAAAATTTGCTTAACATAATTTCATTTGGAACAAATTAATTCCTTTATACAAGGTACCACTGTATATGTGGTCTAATGCACTGAGGAGTGTCCAGTATGCTACATTGGAGAATCCAAACAGCCACTAAACAAGAGGATGGCCCAACACAGGAGGGGCAACAGGTTAGGACTAGAATCAGCAGTACACCTCCACTTGAAGGACAAAGGGCACTCAGACAAAGATGAGGATATACACATATTAGACAGAGACAATAGGTGGTTAAGAGACCGGAGACGGGAAGCCATTCATGTGTATATTGAAAATCCCCCTCTGGACAGAGGTGGGGGAATCAGGCACAATCTGTCTCTCACTTATGCTGCCCTTTTGACAATCCCCAGACAAATCAGAAGCGCTTCACAGCTCCACCAGGAAGGCCACAGATAATGACCCATGTCTCATGGGTGTTGGGAAGCGCTGCATAGGTGGGATTTTCACACACTCCAGGCCATTGTCCATCTAACAACCCTATTCAGACCAGGGTGGGGTGAAAACACAATGAACTATAAATTGGAAGCCTCTCACCAACCTTCCTCAGACTGATGAAGCTATCCCACAAGAAGTCCCGTTGCCATGATTCAACTCACGGATAACCAGACCTGGATGGCTGAGAATCTCCACAGACATCCAGAGAAGTAGCTGTGTTTGATTTAAACACAAGATGAAAAAGATCTTATGGCACTTTGAAGGATAAGCAGTTTATCAGGGCATACATAGGTTTTATGGGCTGCATTCCATTTTGTCGGTGCTGAATGCCATTCATAAAAAAAAAAAACATGCCCAGTAAAACTCTGCAAATTATGTGCCATCAACTGGCTGGATGGCTCAGTGAGTTAAATATCTTGCTACAGAGCCAGAGGTTGGGAGTTAGATTCCCCGCCCTGGGTCCTTGGGGAACAGCCAGCCTGTGTAGCCTTGGGCAAGCTGCCTAGTCCCAGAAGAAGGGGCCAACCACTTTTAGGGACTGTACCCAGTAAACCCTGAAAAGAGTCACTGTATATATATGTCATCTCCTCCAAGTTAATACAGTAGCACTTCTTTTGAAAGTAGGTGAGATGTTCAAGGACTGGTTTGCCACTTCCAGTGAGTTCCTATTTTCAAGGAAGGATTTGAACCCAGACCCTGAGCCTAGATCACTCCAGTCTAGCCACCCAACCACACTCCTCAAGGAAAAACTGGCTAGTGCTTCAGATGCTAGGAGGCACTAAGGGAGATTTCCCTTGCAGGCGCTGGGGTGTGTGAGCAGAGGGAGATAAGCTGAGAGAAGACGGAGGAGGGCAGAAACTTTGAGCTTTGGGCAGAGAGGGGAGGGCCGGGTGGGCGGAGCAGAAGGACAGGAGACCCTCCCTTACCTCTCTCTCTCTCTCCCCCCTCGTTTTCTTGCCTCTCCCTGTCAAGACGGCAGGGCGAGGGAAGGTGTGCGCGCGGCGCGGCGGTCCCTAGGCACGGAAGGGACCAGAGCTGGTCCAGCAAGAGAAGCAATAAGGGGGCGCGGAAGAGGGAGCGCTCGGAGGAGGACTAGGGACCCTCCCTCAAACGGGGGTGGGGAATCGCAGCCCCCCACTCTCCTCCTCCTCCCCCCCCACGCCTTTTCGGGAGCTCTCCAAACTCCTGCGCTCGGGACCCCTTTGCTCCGCCGGCGCCAGGAGCGAGCGCGGGCCGAGCACTCCTCTCTCCTTCGAGGCGAGGCTGCCCCTTCTTCGCCTTGGCCGCCGCACAGCCTTCTCGCCGCGGCCGTGCCCTCTTCGCCTTCCTCCCGTCCGGCGGGCCGCTCGACTCTGCCGCGGTTCTCTTTCTCCCGGCCCGCGGGTCACCATCATGCCGCTGCCGTGCCGGAGTTGGACCCTAGCGCTGCTCACCCTGCTGG
This sequence comes from Phrynocephalus versicolor, assembly GCA_023846285.1. NCBI lineage: Eukaryota > Metazoa > Chordata > Lepidosauria > Squamata > Agamidae > Phrynocephalus > Phrynocephalus versicolor. The sequence goes on from JAHTLZ010000102.1 coordinate 1,129,684, forward strand.
TGGGGATCCTCATCTTTGCCGACATCTCGGAGATCGAGCTGGAAATCGGGTAAAAAGAGCGAGCGCGAGCGAAAGAAAGAGGCTGGGGGCGGGGGGAGAGAGAAAACTGCCTCCCGTTGCCGGGAAATCACCCACCCCACCTCTTTCGGGCGCGCGCGGCTTCTCTTCCCTTGTGGGGGGGGCAGTTCTGGGATAGAGCGGGGTGGGTGTCCAAGGGGAAAGAAAGCTGCGGGGGGCATGTTAAAGGCGAGAAAGGAGAGGCGAGGGGACACGGGGGGCACTGCGAGGGAGAGGGGCGCTGGAAGGGGGCGGGGCCCTGAAGAGATGGGGGGTCTAGAGGATGGTTTGGGGGAGGAGGAGATGTGGGGAGGCGAGGTGGACCCCGCTGCCCAGTCTCTGGCTGGAGAAGGAGGTGGGGAAGGGAGGGGTGTTGAAAAGGGCGCTTTTTGGGGGGGAGGCAGAAGGGGGCGTTGAGGTGGGAAGGGGGGGCCGTGGTAGTCGGCGAGGGGAGAGGGAGGGGGGCTCCGGACTAGTTTCTTTGTCTCTGGCGCTGCCGCTTGTTCTCGCCTGGGCTCTTGGGGGCGGAGGGATGTTGGGGAAGCAGGAGAGAGAAGCCGTGCGCTCGGGTGGGTGGGTGGGGGTCTTTCTTCCCTCACCCTCACGGCTTCCCCACCCCACCGGGTGCTTGGGTTTCGGGGGACATCGAGGGTCGCGGAAAGGCTTGGGAAACCCTAGAGGCTCTGGGGGCATTGGGGTGGGGTGGAGGGAGGGAGGGAGGGGGCGTGGACGTGCCTGGTCCGGAGAGGGCGCGCGGAAAGCCTGGGGGCGGGCGGGTTGGGGAGGGGCTCCAACCGCTTCCCACCTCGGGAGGTTGACCTGGGACGGAGCTCTCGCGGGGCCCGATTGAGCCCGAGGGAAATGCCAAAAGGAGGGGCAAGGTTGGGGGGGGGGCGCCGAGAAGCTGGAATCCGTCGCCGTCCGCCTGATGCTGGATCGCAACGCTCCGGGGCAGGCCACACGGGAGGATGGGACCGTGTCCTAGGATAGTGCGCTCGCGAGCAGGGCAGCAACCTGTTCTCTCCCCCCGCCCTTTTTTGTTCAGACAGACGTATACATACACAGAGAGAGTTAAAACATAAATGTGAGAAGCCTGGACTTGATTTTATGCGAGACAGCGAGGGGATTGTTTTGCCAGCTTGGTTTGAAAACGGACCCCAGCGCTCCTGAGCAAGTGCAAAGTGCAGAAGGGCTGTGCAAACATGTCAGAGTCTTGCTCCAGGGCAGCTTAAAGCGTTTTTTTCCCAGGCAGAGAAAAAGCTGGGCTTTGAATTTCCTTGACCTTTATAGTAGGAATACAAAGCCAAGCTCATTTAAAGTGGGGTGGGTTTGGGTCATGCCTAGGCTGGCACTGCAGGGGTGCTGTTTGGAACTATAAGGAGGGAATCTCATCCAAGATCATGCACCCAGTAATGGCATACCTTCCCATGAGCTGGGATAGAATTTGATGTGGGGGGAAAGTGGCTCCCTTGACAAGCAGCACTTCCTTGGCAGAAGAGAGTGGCATCTCTGACATGTGTTGGCTGGCTGGGTTTTGTGGAGCCAGAGATTGTGAGTTCGATTCCACCTTTCCTCCTCAGAAAAGAGTCACCCTGTGCAGCCTTGGGCAAGCTGGAGAGTCCCAGAACACCCCACCCACCCCAACCCACCCGAAAGAATACACTGCTTTTGTATATTCTCTGTCTGGAGAAAGCTTGAAAAGAGTCACCATAAGTCAGAACTGACACGATGACAAGCAGTCAAGCTGTCTGGAGAGCTCTGTGGTTTAGTAATGTGGCCGTGGGGTTCAATCCCCCACAAGGGCTCCTACAAGTAGAGCCAGCCTAAGTAGTCTTCGGCAAGCAGGACAGTCCCAGGACCCTGCTAGATAAACCACTTCTGTGTATTCTCTAACTGGGAAACCCTGGAAAAGGGATGGTGGGTGCCAGAACTGACTTGACAGCCCACACAATGGATGTGTGTCCTCTGCCCAGAACACCCAAGAGCCCTTGATCAAGTCTAGACAATATTGAGCTGGAAGACTCTGTCCTCCGATTCACTGCCTTGCAACTTCCCAGGTCCTCTGAGGACTGGCATGAGTAATGGGACTTGCAGGGGAGAAGGGGAGCCACATTCCTCTGTGACAGCAAAACTGCAAAGATCCTTGTAGACCCATCAAGGCCAACCGGGCAAAGTCCGTAAGCTTTCATGGGCTGCATTCACAAGTGACAAGCAGGGTCATCCCGAGCAGCCTGTGAAAGCTTTTGGCCTCCCCAGTGCAAGTGCTGAATTATTGAAGGGACCTAAAACTCTTGATTTTGCTGAACCAGGCAAGCATGGTTATGGGGAGCCTCAAAACGCAGAGTGAAAAAGCGAGACAGGGAGAGACGTCCTTGTCCGTGGTCCTCTTTGGTGGCACCTCAATTGCTGATAGAGCTTTATGCATGGTCAAAGAAACCTCCTGGCTGTGGGATGCAGTGATGACAGTGGCAACTCCACCTCTTGGTTTCTGAAGGGAAGCAATCATGGGGTTTATTGTGCCCTGATGGATACCTGATGGGAAACAAGATGGGTCTAATCTTGCCCTCTGTGTGTGATGTGCCAGCAAATTGGACCAGACTCATAACGATCCTAATAGGGTTTTCAGGGTAAAGTGACTGGTTTTACCTTTTCCATGCCCGCAAGTTTCCATGATCAAGCAGGGATTTGAACCTTGGTGTCCTGAGTCAGACACCATCACTTGATCCACTGCACCATGCTGTGCATTCTTAATTCTGCTACATTCTTCTTTTGAACAACTGGAAGGAAAACTCGTGCTTTAAGCACCCAGGGTGAGCAGATGGAATTTAGGAGAGCTGCAGTTGTTTCTGCTCCTTCAGAGGGACAGGGGTGGGGTTGGGGGAGGAATCAGAACGGTTTTCTGAGAGAGGAGGTAAACAGGCTAGCCATGGTGGCCCTATCATTGGACAGTGCAGGGCAACTGGATCAGGCAGCAGATGCCCGGGGGGGGGGGCAAAGGCACAGGTGGGAATGAACGCACAATCCCTTTATCAGCGCTGAAGGAATATCAGAAGTCAACTGTGTGTGGATTGGACTGGCTATGCCTGTTTCCCAGGTTGGATAAGGTTAGCCAAGTATCATTTGTAAGACTTGAGCACCTCATCTGTATGGAGCATCCGGCTTCTTCCACAGCCGACTTTGAAGTGCCTGAATAGAAGGTGGCTCTGGGTCCAAGCAAAGGTCTTCACCTTGGTATTTTAGGTTGAGGCACTCACTCTCATGCCTCTTGGATGATGGTTATCAAAGAAAAGTTTGGAGGACTAGAGCTTCTGTTCCTTCCAGCCCTGCACAAGAATGCTGCTGCTGGCTAGTACAGTACTGTAAACATTTCTGTGGGCTCATACTATTTAACACCTCCTTTACACAACTGCTTCCTCCAGTATTGTTGCAAAATCTCATATGAGGCAAAGCTGAGAATACAAAGAAAAGCCCCTTCCCTTCCAGTTTTCATTCCACACTCGATGGGCTGATCCAGGAATCACTGGCCAGGTTGAAGCTGGAGAGAGGAATCATTGATCAGGCCAAAAGGAAGAAGAGGTGGTAATATGTCAAAATCATACTTGGCAAATGGTGTCCTAAGAAACTCAGTGAATTTGGCTATTAGAAGCTCATAAAATAGATGCATAGCTAGTGTGTCATTTAGAAGTGAAGCTTCCTTAAGAGGTAAAATGCATCTGTCCCTAGGTCCTCTAAGTATCTAGCCCATCTTGTGTCATCTTGCCTGTTGATTAGCTTCATTTTGTTTGGTGACCGGTCATCAAGAGACAAAGATGGACTTCACTTGCAAGACTGATTACTTAGGCCAGGGGTGCCCAAACTTTTTGTAAGGAGGGCCAGATTTGGTGTGTCAGGAGCCGGTTGCTCCCCGACCCTGCCACCCCACTGCAAGCCCCACCCACTGACCTATAAGCCCCACCCACTGATCCCTTGCAACCCCACCCGCAGGAAGAAAGGCGGGGACCAAGGGAGGGAGGGAGGGAGGGAGGTGGAAACCAAGAGAGGAAGGAAGGAAGGTGGGGACCAAAGGAAGCACAGGGAGCTGTGGCCACAGGTTGCCCCTTGGAAGAGGCGATCTGTGCGACCTTGCACCCCCCCAAGTTCCCCAGCGGTGGCGACGGCTCGCCCGCCAGCCCACCCCAAAGCTCTTTGGCGGTGGCAGAGGCCCGCTGGCCTGCCCACCCCCACACATTCCCCATGTGGTGCTGGTGGTGGCAGACTGCCCATCCGCCCATCCACGCAAGCTTCTCAGCAGTGCCGGTGGTGCGGCCCACCCAATCACTGCCCTGTGCGTGCGCCCAACATCACAATGGTCCCCGCTATGTTGGTGGTGGAGGCCCGCCTGCGTGCCGCGCTTCACAAGGTTCCCAGTGGTTCTGGTGGTGGCAGACCATGCGTGCACCACCCCCGCACACGCGCCCAGCCTCACATGGTTGCCGGCGGTGCTGTTGTCAGCAGCCCGCACGATAGCTGGCTGGCCAGCCTGCCCAGCCCCACAAGCTTCCTGGCGGTGCTGGTGGTGGTGGCCCACCCCCTCACCCACCCACCTAGCCCCACAAGCTCCTGGTCACCGGCCGGCCGGCCGGCCCAGCCGCTCAAGTTTCCCGACGGTCGGTGGAAGATTAAAAAAAAAAAACATGGGGCGAAGGAGGGGGAGGGAGGGGTGGGCCAGCCAGCTGCAGGCCACTCAGAATGGCCTGATGGGCTGGATTTGGCCCCCGGGCCAGACTTTGGGCCGGCCTGAAAGAATGTAGAGTTGAAGGAACTGCGTACAGTGGTACCTTGTATAACGTAATTAATTCGTTCTGAATCAAATTACGTTATACAAGTTTTACGTTGTACAAATTGTAATTTCCCATAGGAATGCATTGAAACTGGATTTAATCCGTTTCAATGCATTCCTATGGGGGTTTTTTGGGGCGACGGGGGGCGGCGGGCAGCGGACCCGTGCAGGTTCCAGGTAAGGGTGCCCCTCCCTGCTCACCCCCCCTCCGTGTCTGCCGCCCCTCCTCTCCCCTCCCTCCTTCCAAGGTGAACCGCCACTGGCCGGGTTGCCAAGCCGCCGAGGGGGGAGGCGGACGAACCTCCCCTCCCCCAAGGGAATCAGGCCCGTCCCCTGCTCGATCTAAGAAGGGGCAGCGCAGGGATCAGAGCGCTTGCCTTCTTTCCTTTTTTTTTAAAAAAACCCTTCGGGACGCGATGGGGTGGTGGGGGAGTTCGGCCCCCCGACAGAAGAGACTCACCGCCTTCCTGGTGCTGCTGCAGGTGCCTCTGCCCATGTGCAGAGTGGAGCGCAGCTGCCTGCCTGCCGGTCGGGTTGGGGTGCGGGGAGAAGCCCCCTTG
>JAHTLZ010000102.1:1137351-1152817 GCA_023846285.1 Phrynocephalus versicolor
TAAATAAATAAATAAATAAATAAATAAATAAATAAATAAATAAATAAGGTGATTCTAGGGAAAGTTTACACTCTCCGTTGGACTGCTGAATATTGTGAACTGCATCTTAAACTAATAAAGGCATCACACACTTCCTAACTGGAATGGTTTTGGAGGAGGTAGCTGTGGGTTAGTATGCGTAAGCCTTTCAGGCAAAACTCAAAGAAACAAGACAAAAGAAAAACATGTGGCAGCTCAAAAAGACTATTATCACAATCATATGTTGATGTAAACTTTGACAAAGCCGACCTGCCCATGAAAGCTTATATTAAAGTATAATAGTCTTTAGGGTGCCACATGCTTTATTTTGTTTCTTTGGGTTTTGCCTGATATTTCTAACAGAAGTGTGTGAGGGTGTGTGTCTGTATTCCACAGAAGAAGCACACCTGGCCTGAAAATACCTCTTTATTATAAAATCCATGAAACAATGGAGATCCCCTGAAGAGAGCAGCCTGTTTTATGTCTGAGATGTGGCTTGCCGTAATTCTTTTAAAAATTAATTCATCACCCGCTGCCTCGACACGACGGCATGGGACAGTATGAATGATGATGCACAGGTGCTGGGGGCTATCATAGGGCTAATAAGCATCCTTTGAATTAACCAGGAGCAACCACTGGAAGAGGCAGGGATGAGACATGAAATTGACCGCTGATCTGTTCTGGTCTAGCAGTAATGATAACGGCTGTCAGGATGGATTTATTTATCTGGTCCCACCTTTCCCCCAGTCCTTTCCTGTAGGCAGGCTTTTCCCATCCTTCTTCTCTTCATTTCTTCCTCCAGCTTCTCCCTCACTTGGTCCCCTGATTTCTCTTTATCACTTTTTATCACTCTTTATCCAGCTGCATCAGTTCTTGATTCAAGATCCCACTGTGGTTTCTCATTAAGTGTTTTCTGATTCACCCACCACTTGCATACAGGCCACCACCATTGTATAGAGAGAAACACCCAGCCTCCTGACCAATCCTGTCATCCAGTTTGCAACTATGGCCATGCATCTACAGACTTTTGGAACTCTCCACTTGATTAGTGAGCAGAAGAATTATGGGGGCAGTTTCACCAGATTTCTCCAGGAGAGTATTCTCCACTAATGTATCTGGGGCTGCGATGGTTGCAGTAAGGCCTGTTGGTGTTTTGTTGATCTGCCGTCACAGGTCGGTGATTTGGGTTCTCCAGCCACCATTTTATTTCCTCGTCAGCCTCATGTCCTTCAAAGGCACTAGGGTGCCAGTGGTGGCAAGGCACCCCTTCTCCCAGACCTTCTAATTTAAGAGGGTACAAAAAGGGAAATGCTCAGAATCTTCCTCAGATAAATGACTTTGGAGAAACTTGGGTTTAACACTTGCTGATCTTGAATGTTCAACATCTTCCTCAGATCTTCTCAATGATGCATTCAATGGGGGTCATTATAAATGCATTTTGGTCTCCACAATAAAGTAGCTCACGTGTTAGCCCTTTAGTAGTGGACAGTATAGCCCCCAGCTGTATCAATGGTCAGCCCATGAGGATGGTGGAGGTGCCTTCCCTGGAAGCTTTTAATCAGAGGTTAAATGGGCACCTGTCACTCAGGGATGCTTCAAGGATGGGCTTCCTGCTTCATGCAGGAGCTAAACTTGATGACTCTGGGACTCCCTTCCAGCTCCACAGTTGTGTGATGTCTGAAGGCACTGCTGTTCTTTTTGATGTGTATTTCACAGATGTTTATCACTTGGCAACTTCCCTGGTTGGCCACAGTTCTTTATCTGATGGGAGAAGCCCTATAGCAGTGGTTCTCAACCTGTGGGTTCCCAGATGTTCCTGGACTGCAACTCCCAGAAGTCTTCATCACTAGCTGAGCTGGCCAGGATTTCTGGGAGTTGCAGTCCAGGAATATCTGGGGACCCACAGGTTGAGAACCACTGCCCTATAGGAATAAGTTACCTATAGTAGTTTCCTCCTTGGGTTGAATTAAGTTCTTGAAAGAAAGAAAGAAAGAAAGAAAGAAAGAAAGAAAGAAAGAAAGAAAGAAAGAAAGAAAGAAAAGCCCTTTTGGTTTATAAAGGTGGGATAGATTGTTTCTCTTTCCATAATTCAGAAATCCAGGAAATGGCCCAATATTGCTGTACAATATTGTGCTTGCATGGTCAGCAGGAAAAGGGTGCCCAAGCTCTACATGGTAAAGGCAGCCTGAATGTTGACAACTCCAATGGCGGCAGCACTCCAGATGGTCTACAGCAGGCATGTTCAAAGTCCAGCCCGGGGGCCAAATGCAGCCTGATTTAAAATGTCGAGTGGCCCTCAGCCTCTTCTCCCCGCCAGCTCAGCCTGTCACTCATCCCCACCAGCTGGCCATTTCCTGTGCTGGCTAGAGATGTCAGCTTGCAGTTTTATGGTTTGCCTGCCCTCCCTGCCTCCGTACATCCCCTCAGCCACCCGCCCTGCCTACCTGCTCCTGGCTCCATGGCTGCAGCGTCTTCCCCACCTCCTTGTGAGGGAGGGTAGCATATGCAAGCAGTGGTGCATCATAGGTGCACATGGGCTGATTCCTGGGCCATGCAACAGCCACCAGCCGTAACACCAGAGCCTTTCCTTAAATACACTTCTGGCTGCTTGATTGCCTACGCCTGCTGGAGGCAGCACAGAAACCTCAGTTTGATTGCTTCACCTGCACTGCCACACCCCAAACACTCCTTTAGTGCCTTCTAGCAAAAACAGGTAAGCCAACCTCATTCACAATATTTAATTTATATTTGTTTTAAATTTTATAAAAACTCAACCGATACATGTCAAACTTACCGATCAGTAATTTCCTGGATCACCTCTGGATCCTTTTTTCAAGATTGATGTTACATTCACTATCTTCCTGTTGTCATGCACAACACCGGATTGAGGGAAAGATTATATATTTTGGCTAGGACATCAGCAATTTCATCTTGAGATCTCATGGATGGATGCCGTCTGGTCCTGGTGATTTGTTAGCATTTAGTTTAACAAGATTCCTGGGCCATGCAACAGCCCCCGGGCTGTTGGGCACCTTGAAACCAGAGCATTTGCGTCTGTTGCAGATGCCATGCACTTTCTCCCCCCTTCAGGATGAATGGTCGGCCCCCACACATTTTCACCTCACCAAATCTGGCCCTCCTTGCAAAAAGTTTGGACACCCCTGGTCAACAAGATACCCTCTTCTACTCATTGCTTTCACAAAGTGACACCACCCATGGGAAAACACCAGATGCTGACTCCTTTATATATATTTTTTATCAGTTCACCATTTCTCATCCCAAACGCAAAGCAATTGCCATGGATATTTTTCAACAAGTATGAAATCCATGCCAGATTTAGTGTGGATTGGAGGCCCAGCTTCATGGTCACATTTTTGTTGTTGTTGTTGTTCAGGGGCACCCCTGTTTTTTTTTGAGTTGAGTTATGGAATGCTGAATTCTGCTGGGAGCACAATATATCAGTGCCTGCTTGGGCAGCAGTAATTAAAGGGCTGGAGGCTGAGATGAGCGGGAATCTCCCACAGAGATTACAGCATGATGAAAGATGAGATTTGGACCTATACCTTGTTTGCACCAAATAAGGAAGGAGAGCACAAACACCCTGAACATCACCTATAGAAAACTTTCCAATTTCTTTCATTCTTTGAGATTCTTTTCAAAAGATATTTCCTTTCTATGCTGTGGCGGTGCAATGGTTGTTGTTCCCAATGGGGAAAAATGTTGACAGTGTATGAATTACAACCACCATGTCACTTTGAACACAACAATCTGACAGGTTGATTCAGGGCTGTGGTGGACCCTGGGCAAAAAAAAAAAGTAATAGTGCCCCTCTTCCCCTTCCCTCCCCTCCCCTTATCTCCCACCTGAATAGGACACAGAACATGAAAATGTAAGATAACATAAATAAGGTAATCTTGGTGGCAGTGAATATGTGGACAATGCTCAGGTAAACAAACAACATAACAATGAAAAGAAAGTGTAGCTTGAGTAGACCTAAGCAAGCCTTCAGTACTAGAAAACAAAAAGTGTATCTGAAGGAAAGAAACCTGCAGTTTAAAAAAAGTCTCTGTGCCAGAGGGTGAAAATACTACCTCCTATTACAGTCCCAAAATAAACACTTTGGATATCCCAATTTGCCGCTCCACACGTAATCAGGGATCCAACAGGGATAAGATAGTCAACTGAGTCCAGGCAATCCGGATAAATCATGCAGAGAAGCACACTGCACAAAGTTCAGGACGGATGGCTTTTGGTAGGACTGCTCTTACCACAAATAGGTTAAAGGCAGTATTATGAGGTTTTGAATAGAAAACAACTTTTACATTGCCCCCTTTGCTTTTCAAATTCACTAATGATGCCTTCACAATCAATTTGCTTTAAAACATCACTCTCAATTGATGTGGCTGTTAATCTGTTAAGGCATTCTTCCTGTGCTGAAGACTGTAAAGCTGATTTTTGTAAGCATTAGTGTTGAAAATGAATATTCTCCTGCTGCCACAGAGACATGGAATGCCAGCTAGAGATGAAAGGCTTATAATGGCATATGGGTAGATTGAGATGATGTTTGTTTCTCGAAAGAATTTGCTTCAGTATGCACAATTGGGATAATCTTTGCTCTTTTTTCTGATGAGGATGCTGGAGTGGCAGCATTGTAGTAAATTCTGGAAAGCAATAACTTTATTGGTAAATGTGCTTTCCACATCACCCTGATAAGCTTGTCGTAGAGTAAATACATGTTTTTATAACCGTTGAACTGATAAGAAAGCAAAGCCATCCAAAAAGCAAAATGTATTTTTTATTGAAAATATTTTTCCTCTTTCTCATGGAGACATTTAACAAGTTTTTCAATAATTACATTATAAGTTTGAACTTGAAAGTTTCTGCTTCCTTCTAGAACACCATCCTCAGTCCTGACTTAATAAATAAATAAATAAATAAATAAATAAATAAATAAATAAATACATAAAATTTGTGCTTTTTCTGAAAGTTGAGTCATGGTCACTTATAACTTCTTTTCTTGAGAGACAGAAATGTTTTGAAGATTCAAAGAGGGTAGCTGTGTTAGTCTTTTCAAGAATTTCAGGCAAAATTCAAAGAAAAACAAAACAAACTAAAATAAAAGACACAAACATGTGGCACCTTAAAGACTAACTTTCATATTTTAATGTAACATTTCATTCACATGTGAACTTCTTCAGACAGCTTTGTCAATCTGAGGAATATTAGCGGTGAGGCCTCCGATTTATAGTTCACCTTGATTTCACATCAGCCTGGTCTGAATAGGCTCATTAGATGTACAGTGGCCAACACCCATTAAACATGGGTCATTAGCTTTGGCTTTCCTGGTGGAACTGCGAAGTGCTTCTGATTTATCTGGAGATTGATGAAAGGGTAGCATGATAAGTGCCAGACAGGTTGTGCCTGATTCCCCCATGTTTGGCCGTCACTTCACGAGGCTCTTCGCATCGCAGCGTGATTGCCTTCGCTTTGAATGCGAAGGCGATCACGTGGTCTCCCTTCGCTCCCACCCCTGTTTCTCTGTACTCACGCGGGGCATTTTTCCGTCCGAATCGAGAATGACCTCACGAGCTCCATTCGCATTGAAACACTGATTTTGTGCTCCCATTTCCCGCGCCCTTTGATTTTTTTTAAAAAAGGGACCGGTGTATCGATGCATCGATGCTTGGCTGTCAGTTACGACGACGCGTGGTAAATGTATGAGCCTTCGTTTTTCACTTATAATTTATTACGTCCATTGGCGACCTCCTAAAACTGCTGTTCTCCGTCATGGTCACTAGATGGACCATCGCACAACGTTGGTACTTCAGGTTCCAAAGGTCCTCCAGGACATTAGAGTGACCCCCTTCTAAATCCCTAGAGCATAGACCAAGCCACTTCCGTCTTCTGTCTACCATTAGGCCGGTATCATGCCTCCATTGCGTTCTTCATGCCGCCTACAGAAATTCCATAGGTATCGCCCGTATATTGTTGCAGTGTTGCATAACGTTTATACTTTGATGAACAGTGTAGCTTTGTTATGTCTTGGAAAGGGAAGACGAGTATTCCGACGCAGATTTCTGTTTAGGGAGGCATTGAGGGCTTGCAACGCTTTGATATGGGTTACTTCGGGTTGGATAAAAACCTCGCCTCGAGAGAAACTTTTCTGGTGTTACCCTGGACGTTCTCAGTGGTTTCACGACACGGTTCTTCAGCTTTGGGATGATAGGCAATGGTTGGAAAACTTCCGTATGACTAGAAGAACACTTTTTGGGGTGGCCGATAAGCTGCGTCCATTTCTGATGCGCAGGGACACAGTTATGCGCTCAGCTGTCCCAGTGGAAGAGAGAGTAGCAATCGGCGTGTACTTCTTGGCAAGCCGTTCTTGCTACAGAACCATCGCTCTGGTCTTCCAGAAAGGAAGTTCTACTGTTGCAAGCATTGCCATCAAGGTTTGCCTAGCAATGGAACACGTTCTTCTCAAGGAAGAGGTTCGCCTGCCAGAGTTCAATAAGGTAAGCTGGTTTTGGTCAGCAGATTTTCTCCTTAACTTCTGTAGCAGTATCCTTACGTTTTAAAAAATTATGATGCTTAATATAATTCTTTTTCTCCGTGTATACAGATGACATCATCCATGAAAATCTTCGGATTCCCACATGCTATTGGTTGTATAGATGGAACGCACATCCCGATAAGCCCGCCAAAATTGCAGGGAGCGGCTTATTTTAACAGGAAATCATTCCATTCTGTACTACTTCAGGCTGCTTGCGACGGTGAGGGTATTTTTTTTCAATGTTGACTGGACATTCAGGTGTTAATCATGATGCCCATGTGTTCAGATCATCTATGCTTTTCAGTCGGATGGAGGAAGGCACCCTAATACCTGGCAGCCCTATGTTCCACTATGCAGGGGTGTCAATTCCGCCCATTATATTAGGGGATGGTGCCTATCCATTGTGTAAGTGGCTGATGAAGCCCTTTGCAGTTCCTAGAAATGACAGGGAGCGCCACTACAATAAGATTTTTAATCGCTCACGATGCGTCGTGGAGAGAGCATTTGGGCGGTTGAAGGCCAGATTTAGACGTTTGTCTGTTAGGATTGAGGCACACATCGAGAACGTGAATTCAATTATTGCCTCTGCTGTGATTCTCCATAATATTTGTGAACGTGAAAACCATGACATACCAGATGAAGAACAACATCCAATACCCCCCACTGATCTACAGGATGAGAGTGACATACCTGACTACCACAGGTCTGGAACTGCCCATGCAGAGGCTGAGGCCGTACGAAATGCCATTTCTGAGTACCTATATACCCATGTGAAGTGACATGTACAATAATCACTTGTTCATCTGTTCTTAGTTGCCTTTTTCCTACAGACTTACATTTGGACTAGAAATGATTGCCTCTACAGTTTGAGTGCTTTTCGTGTACTACTTCCTGTTAATAAATGCTTAAATGTGTTTATCATTATGTTTCATCTAACTCAAACAAAAACTCCAATAGGTTTTGCAAAATAATACACTGGCTATGCTCAAAATGCCTGACAGGGGCATTTACTTCAAGTTTATACAATGGGCAGTACTACCTCTTGCTAACAACCAGGATACTGCATTAAACTCAATGCAGGTAATGTATCCATACACCAAAAAAGTCATGTGCTTGTTTCTGAGTTTCTTTGCCCTGTTAACTGACAGATAAATTAGTTTACAACACATGCCTTCAAGAGCGGCCCCCCTTTTTACAGAACAGCATTCCACCATTGTGTTTACAACAGCTTTCTCTTGATATGCAGATTAAGGCTGGCAGAGGTGGCGTGAACAGGAAGTATCAACTTACAGTAATCTCAGCAAGCATTTTTATGGCCAACTGGTTTTTAAGGAAAGGCAAAAAAAAATTTCCCGTGTTGTCTTTGGCCAGAGAAGCAAATTCAGAACATAAGTATTTTTCATAGGAGTTAAATTTTTAAGCAGAAGTCAGTAACTAAGGCATTATCTTCCATTTCGTTGTGTTACAGTTAATTCTGCTTAAGACTAAGTGCAAAAAATTATTAATCCTTTGGGTTACATAGGCTTCTACAGTGTGTGTTTTAAAAACCTTTCCTTTACGTTAAACATTTACATCACCGGCCTACACACTGCTAGCATATCTTTAGGTGGCCTTGTATCACCATACTATCCAAATCAGTGAAGGTATTTTTCATAGTTTTAGGTAGGCCGGTGATTTAAAATTTCCTGATACTTTCCCTTGACCACAGGATTACATGGAGGGGACCTTTTTCTTCAATCACCAGTCCTAACCTGGACTTCCAAGCATGTTGTTCTTGATATGATGATTAAGGGAGACAGAATGGAAAAGGAACTCAATAGGTTGACTGGACTTGTCCTTCTAAAGACTCAATCTTCAGGAGGGCTAAGGTGCTGAATATGTTCATTTCTGTGGTCCTCACATTCCCTATTTCATTACATGCTCTATTAGGAAGTACTTTCCTTGCTGGACCTCTCCTGAAATTTATAGGCACAGTACACAATAAAGATTTGTTTCTGTGGAAACATAATCAATACTTTGTTCAGTTAAGACTATTAAAATCACACCTTCAAATGGAACCTTCTGAATTTGATTACTAGAAGGGGCCCAGAAAAAAGGAAAATAACATTGACCACATGTGCACCATCCTCCCTTATATCTGCTGAAAAAAGCAGTTACAGCTGTGACTTTCTATGCTGTTCTGAGGCATAACTTACTGCAGAAAACAGTGTGTATAACATACATTGCATTATTAAATGCAGTTTGTTGCCATTTACAGAACATGATGATTGAATCAGGAAGATACTAGGAAAATGCTTAGTTATGCTCTGGCATATCTACCTGCCAATACAAAACTTTCTGGAAAAACAGTCTGCAGTACTGGGTAGAGGCTAAAAGTTCCCTTTAAATGAAACATTTCTGCAACTGTTCTTAGCCAGCTGGGATACAAGAGAGGGGGGCCCTTGTAAACAATCACCTTTCCTCCTCTTAAATTGAAAGCACCTTTCTCTTGAAATGCTGATTAAGGCAGCCAGAGGTGAAAGAAACGGAAGTAACCTTTCTGACCAGCAATTTTATTTGCTGCTATCCATTCAAACAGCGCACTGCTCATTCAAACAATTCCAAGTGGGAGTTGTAGGGATGGATTCAGAAGACAACTCTGAAACTTGCACAGCCAGTTCTGTTCATTCTAAAATTAAGAGAGGAATTATTTGGGGAAATGAGGAAACCTCAGCATTAATAAAGGTTTGGGGAGAGGCCGAGATAAAATATGCCTTGTCTTCCCTCAAAAGGAACATTGAAATTTTTGAGGTGATTTCAAAGGAACTTAGAAAAATTGGTTTTTTTCGTTCGGCTACAGAATGTTGTACTAAATGCAAATCGCTTAGGAAATTGTACAAACAGGCTGTAATCCAAAACAGCACTTCTGGAGCAGGGCGTGCTAAATTTATTTGGTACGAAGAAATGGCAAATATTTTCCGGACGGACACATCCATTCACCCCTTGCGCACAACTGAGAGCGAGTCCTGCGGAAGCTCGGGTAAGTAATGTATAGTTACTTGAAAGCTACATAAAAAAATTAGTTGCGTTTTTGTTAATGCATGAACGAAATTGAATGTAAGTACATAGACTTAACTTCAAATCAAGAGTACAAGGCTTTGTCTGTATAACACGTTGTCTCTTTCGACATACCGAAACACCAATGAACCGGGATGAGCTTTTAACAGCTATGATTTACAGCCGGATGCGTTTACTTACCCTCCTAAATAATGATATACTTTTCAAATTAACGAAAAATACAGCACAGCATCGATGTATCGGTAGCTCATCATTAATAGTGATACAATTTATATAATTCAATGTTTCCGTTATGTATCCTCTAAAAGTTTAAATGTATCTCCGTTTCTTTGAGATATTCGATGCATCGATTTACCGCGGAAAAAAACAACCACTACAGTATATTGATACGGAATGATGTATATCGAACTTCTTCCCTCTAAAAAACGGTTTCAAACCAAAAAAAAGATTCAGTACTGCGTTTCCAAATTAATATTAACAAAAAATGCTTTTTATTTACCGGCTGTAAAGTGTTAAATGGGAAAATGAATAGGATATTTCTTTAAAATCTGCTGTGCTTTGCTTACATTTAAGTACATTAAAGCCTTAACACGTGGTGTGATACTGATTGGAGGACTACCATTTTAAATAAATAAAATTAAAACCTTTCTTTGATTCGGCAGAAAACATTGGTGGGGTGGGACATCCCGCGCCAACGTCCAATCATGCAATCTGTACCTAAATGTGCTCCGGAAACTCAAGGTTGCTTCCTGTGCTGTGCCTTGCCTTGCAAAGAAAGGGAAAAAGCAGTACTGATAATTCTTTGTTCCCATTCAGCACCCACGGAGGCAATGCATGGAGTAAGCGATAATGTCGGCTCACAGTCCCTATTCGAAGAAAGTGAATGCATGAACAACAGCTATGGGACGTCGGAAACACCAGCAATGGGTAGGTTTACCATGAAATTTTCTGCAAGCAGGACATTTACTGCCATCGGTCATTCTTTTGATTATGGTTAATAACCCCCAAATGTTGACCTTATAGTGAATAATAATGTACCTAGCATGCGTAATGTAAAGTACTGCCTTCAAAAACTCTCTCCATTTATAGACTCTCAGTCTAATGATGGTTGTGATCCCTCCACATCTGGCTGTTCTTCATCCCAGAGTCCACAAGCAACATTAGCTGCACGACGTGGTACTAGTAGTAAGTACATTTGCTAATTAATATTGTATACCTTCCAAATATTAACCACCTTTAATATGCCCTCATTTAAAAATATTTACTTTACAGGAAGTAACAGTTCAGTGGATAAATTAACAGGTAGCGAGTAACAAGTTCATTTAAGTAACTTGAACTGTACACCATTATTTAATCTTGAACCTTCTTGCTTGTAGGAAATGCTCTTTAGTATGGCCTTTGAGATACATTTATTTGTGTTATTGCTCAAAGTAATGCATCTCCACCTTTGAGTTCTATTTTAAGAAACACTCATTGATGCACTACTGAAACTGCTTTCGGAGATACTCACAGCATTTCTCCATTGTTCTAAATTTTTGGGTTTTTTTTCTGCTTACCTGTAGACTCAGCGGAAACAACAAACTATGAGGCAACTCTTGATCCAGCAACCAGACTTGCATTAATTAGGAAAAGGAAACAGAGATCTACCGCTGCAGCACGGCTTGATAACACACTTTCTGGGTTTGTGGACTGGGTAAGGGCCTCAGATGACAGAAAAGAGTCAACACTTAATGCTTGGAACCACCAGGATATGATGTTCCAGAAGGAGGTTATTGAGAACCTAAGGGTGGCATCAACATCTCTTGCTAGGCTAACCCAATTTCTAACTGATACAGGCAGACAGAGCGAGGTTGGAATGGAAACAGAGCCCTCCAAAAAAGATGAGCGGAGTAACCACTGCTCTGATTCCTTAATGTCCACAGGTTCCTCCAAACCTGTTAATGGAGAAAACAGTGAGTCTGAAGGAGATTCAACAGCAACATCAGGTTCAGGCACTGCTTCTGAGTCGGATACTGATAATGAAGGTTCTGTATCTCTCCTGTGCTCAAGGTCTGCTTCAGACCATTTTAAACCCAAAAAACCTCTGCAGGGAGCATCTAGTAATGCTGATAAACCAGGAAATAAAGTGGTGCTGGTGCCCAAAAGAACCCCAAGAACCAGTACTCAGAAACAGGGAAATGTGGAACCTGACTTCCCAGTGTCTCCATACCTGATTGTAAAACAGGAAAACACTAAAGAGAACATCCAGTCCGCGGACACCACCAAAAAGGAGACGTCTAAAGAAAAAAATTCCCCCCCCTAGATACTTCCATTTGTAAATACCATTAAAGGCCCACGTGGGGTGTTAACCTGGAATACACCAACCCCAGTTTTTATTATGCAAGGGTAGCACTATTTTTAATAAACTACAATCTCTTTATAAGTAAGTGATTTAATTAATGTTATCAAAGAAAGACTCCATTTTGACTTGCAAACACAGCCTTTTATTTTAGAAAAAAACCATATGTTAAGGGTAACTTTGTGCTGTTTATTAATAATACAAGTTTTTAAAATGAAAAAAAAAGGATGTTTGCAAGGGCTTCTGCAAATTCTTATAGCAAGGCACATATTCAAGTTATACATTGAAAACAAAGCTAATAACAATATATAAATATTTTTGAAATGCTTCCATTTTAAAACAGTAACAGTACGTTTTTATATCTTCTGAGGTATCTGATGGACAATCCCAGGAAAAGTCAGAAAGTCCTTTTAAAGTGCTACATAAGTGTATTATTCATATCTGCATCATTAAACTACAGCAAAAAGCAACAAAACTGTGGAGAGTGCACAAGGGAAAAAAAACAGGAGAAAATTAAAATTCTTAATAGCTTAACAGTGGCCTAATTACTTCTTAGATCCACTTTAAGCAGTATGAGTCCACATATTGTGGAGGGCATCCTGTGCATAGAACTATATACAAAATAACGAACCCCTTTGCCAGAACAGGAAGCAGGAGACATTTAAAATAAACAACTAAGAACTAAGCAGTTTCCTAGTATCTCCCTGATTCAATCATCATTTTCCCTCTGCAGGGATCATCTAGTACTGTTATTAAACCGGGAAAGAAAGCGGTACTGATGCCAAACAGAACCCCAAAAAGCAGTACTCAGAAACAGGGCAATGTAGAACCTAACTTCTCTGTGTCTCCATACTTGATTGTTAAGAAGGAAAGCAGTAAAGAGGAAACCCAGACCTCAATGCAGACACCACCAAAAAGGACACGTTTAAAAAAAAAGATTTTCTCCCCATAGGACGGTTCCCCTGTTCAAACCATTTTAAGTTGACGTGGGGTGTGCATCTGTTATACACCACAACCAGTTCTTATAAAGTAAGGGCTGTAACCTTTTAAGTAATCTAGCAACTCTTTTTAACTAGGTGATTTTATCCAAATGTCATAAAAGAAATAAAGGAACCATTTTTGATTTACTAACAAAACCTTTTATTTTTACAAAAACATTAGATAACGGAGTACTTTGTGCACTTTATTTATAGAGCTACTTTTTTAAATAAAAAATGATTCTGCAAATTCCTACAGCAAGGAACATATTCCAATTATGCATTTAAAACCATATAATTTAGAACAATGTAATACTGTTGGAATGCTTGATTTTTAAAACAAAACCATTAAGTTACACATAAGCTTGAGGTATTTGATGGCCATAGTTGGAACTATCAACAAGACCATTTAAAGTGCATCATTAAAGTACCTCAGTAAACAGCACAACTGTTGAAAGTGCACATTTAAAAAAAAATATTAAATCCATAAATAAACATAGAATAAAGTGGACCTAATTACTTCTTAGGGCCGGTTTTAGCAATAAGAGTCCAATTTTTTTGGTGTACATTTAGTGCAAAAGAATATATTAACAACTTAACATAAGTCTTCTCCAGAACAGTAAGCTTGACACACTAGAAGTCAGCAACCGATGAGCATTGAACTTGACTGATGCTCATCTCCTTCTACGTCTTCTCCTTGCTGGTGCTCCACCTCTGTTTGCTGGCAGCACAATATTTTCTAGTGCTGCTAATCTGCCCACGGCATCTTGAAGAACAGCCACCCAGTTTTCATGTTCCGCACGGGTGACTGGCTGCTGCATGATGTCTATGGGTTGGTCTGGCAATATCTCTGAAAATAAGAGAAATACATGTATTTAACATTAAAGTACATGCAGGTTTGTACCTACACCTTAGAGAACTCCAAAAATGAGTGTCACACACCTTCATGTTGGTCCTGGCCTTCCTGCTGCTCTCCTTGAACGTCCTGGACTGGTTCTTCTTGCCGCACTGGATCTTGAACGTCCTGGACTGGTTCTTCTTGCCGCACTGGAGCTTGAACGTCCTGGACTGGTTCTTCTTGCCGCACTGGAGCTTGGATTTTATCATCCATGGCCTGGTCATCATCAGAGTCAACTGGCCCTTGGTCCACTGCTTCCCTCCTGTCTTCCTGCCTTTCAGGCCGGCGGGCTGCTCTCCTGTTGCCCAGCTGTCTCCCGGGACCAGCTCCTATTGAGACAGAAAGGGAAATTTGTTTATTTGTGGAAACTGATTGTATGTTATACATCTGTATCACAATGTTTTAGCACAGCTAGCATGCATCAGTACAACTAATGATTGAGCCTGCTATAACTATAGTCCTTTGATGTGATGGGTAATGCTTGGAACAGCATTTTTATTCTATTCCAGAACTGGTACTGAAAGGGAAGTAATTTTAAAGCAAGCATTTTAAATTCATAATTTTTTGTAATCTGTAGAAATAATCTCAGGACTGGTTTTAACTGTGGAACTCTGTGGTACAGCTCAGTCTGCAACTGTAAAAGTAAATTCAACTCTAAAAGTATATTTACTGAGCCATAAACAGACAGTTATAGTACTAGAATTTTAGCTATTTTAACCAAAAAAAAAATCTTAAAATATTTTGCATTGGGAGTAATTAAATCTAAACATGGAATGCAATCTTAATTTTAAAACAAGCCTTTTAAATTCATAACTTATTGTAATCTGTAAAAATAATCTCAGGACTGGTTTTAACTGTGGAACTCTGTGGTACAGCTCAGTTTGCAACTGTAAAATTACAATTCAACTGTACACGTAAATTTACTGAGCCATTAACAGATAGTTTTAGTACAAGGATTTTATCTATTTTAACAAAAAAAAACAATCTTACTATATTATGCATTTGGAGTTATTAAATCTAAACATGGTATGCAATCCTAAAAACATTAAGTTTGGATG
This sequence comes from Phrynocephalus versicolor, assembly GCA_023846285.1. NCBI lineage: Eukaryota > Metazoa > Chordata > Lepidosauria > Squamata > Agamidae > Phrynocephalus > Phrynocephalus versicolor. Next base: position 1,152,248 of record JAHTLZ010000102.1, read on the forward strand.
TTCAATGTGAGGTAACTTACCCGCAGGAAAAAGATGTGCTGGGTTTGGCCTTCCACCTTGAATCCATAGAAGGAGAAGCTGGTTCCAATAAGCGGACTGGTGTCCCTCATCTGCATCTTCCCCAAAGTAATAGAGAGCCCTATTAAAATTTTGGCGAAGAGTTTTAAATTTGGATCTAATCTGAGTTGGGTTCCTGGCATAATTAAGCCTAGCTAGCTCCCTTGATGCAAGCCTGAAGGCTTGTTCATTTCTCCTAGGCTGGAGATGGAAAAGAACAGGGCCTAGTTGATTTTCAATGAAGATGTCCAGCAGGGAGGTCACCTCTGCCTCAGTCCAGAAATGGCCCCTACCTCCTTCCATCATACACACACTGTTTTTAATTGTTTTAGAACAGAACACTCAATTTTTAACTGAACAACTGCTCTCTGAAACCCCTATCTCTCCACGGGTCCCTGAAGAAAATTGCAGGGTTTTTATAAGGTTTGGCCTAAGGATCCAGAACATTTCTCTGGAAAATGAAACGAATTTTAACCAATAGGAGGTGGGGTCAACGAAGAGTTCAATTGCCAG
>JAHTLZ010000102.1:1152857-1167612 GCA_023846285.1 Phrynocephalus versicolor
TGGCCTGATCCAGCATGGCTCTTCTTATGTTCTTATGTTCTTATGACGGGTTGTTCAGAACGCCACCTCATGGATATAGGATCCGTAAACACATTTACAGATTTGGCGGGCAGGGGAAAACAGAGACACCTGGCGTTTGTTTTGTGAACAGAAAGAGGATCTAGATGACACCGGGGTACAGTGGAAAAGTTGCATTAACAAACACAAGCATCTGAATATTGCCGCAACAGACGGCAACAACAAAGCTCCGACTGAACGAAATATCGATGCATCGATATTTCGGATGGAAAAGAACACTAAAAAAAAGGGGGGGGGAAATCCAAGTCCACACGCGGCGCTGGGTGCGAAGCGAGATGCGAATCGAAAAGATTCCCGTCCTCCGCCAGGGGCATCACTCGCCCCGGTTGGAGCACGCTAAAGGGGGCGTGGTCGGGGTGACGTCGCAGCCAAAAGGGAGGAGCGTGCGGACTGAAGCAGTCAGTTCGCACAGAAATAATGGCTTGCCGCGAAGCGAGCGGCTCGTGAAGTAATGGCCTTTGTTGAGAGAGGGGCTTTCTATATACACATGAATGACTTTCCTGACCCCTCTCTCAAACCACCTATCTACTCTGTCTAATATATTTGTACATCCTCATCTTTGAATGTGGCCCTTTGTCCTTCAAATGGAGGTACACTGCTGATTCTGGTCTTGACCTGTTGCCCCTCCTGTGCTAGGCCATCCTCCTGTTTAGTGGCAGCTTGGTTTCTCCAATGTAGAGCTCTGGATGCTCCTCACTACATTGGACCACATACATTATATTGCTGCTCTTGTGTTTTGGTGTCGGGCATTTTGGGTGGACGAGTGACTTCCTTAGTGTAGTTGAGTCATGGCAACTGCATTTCTTTTCTTATCGAAATGTTTTGCTACTTATCCAAGCAGCTTTGTCAGTCTGAAGCTAATGGTGAGCCTTCCAATTTATAGTTCACCTTGATTTCACATCACCCTGGTCCACCTAATGAGCCTATTCAGACCAGGGTGATGTGAAATCAAGGTGAACTATAAGTTGGAAACCTCCCACCAGCGTTTCTCATTGTGATCAGCTGCTTGGATTAGTAGCAAAACGTTTTGATCTCACAAGAAAAGAAGCCCAGTTGCCATGACTCTACTTCCAGGATCCTTTAGGTATGTCACAATCTCCATCATGGGATGTTGAGGGCACAAGTTTCACTTTGAATTTTTGCTTTCTTTTCCTGTTCCTTCTTACACCATTCTTTCCTTTTAAGAGATTCAGACTTAGAATTCTGAAGGTGGTGCTGTATCTGTGTCTAGAGACGCTGCACATGTAGTAAACAGAGGCAAGAGAGCATGGTCGCCTTTAGTTATGGAGGTAGCATTATGTAAGACATTATGATTTAGTTCATAGATATGTTGCATCATACAGGGCTTGACAAGTAGTTGTAGACTTCAGGAGACTAATTCAGGAGCCCATCTAGTTGATTTTAGGAGCCAAAGAAATAGTCCTTCCATAGAGTTCTATGTAAAGGACTCAAAAATATTATGAACCAACAGCAAAGATTTTACAAGCCCTTAATCCCTGGATCTGTCAAGTCCTGAACTGGAGTGGGTAAAAGATACATGAAGGAGGATTTTAATGCTAAACACAAAAATCCTTCTTACGATAATGCAGCCAGTCTTGTTCACAAAGTGAGTACCACAGAATTCAGTGGCACAACTTATCACATCACTGTTTTTTAACTCAACATTTTCTATTACCAACTGTAATATTCAGTGTGATAAATCAACTCACACTATTGAACTGAGTGCAAAATTTCAGGATAAGAGACAAAAGCCTAAATCCCTGCCTGAAACTCTGGAGAGCCACTCATAATCAGAGTTGATCCCAAGCTGGATGGATCAATGGTAGGATGAACATCCCTTGTTCCTCTTCTAGCATGTGGTACATTGCTGTGAAGAATTTCCTCTGCTCTACATAAGAACTATGCTGTAATTAACCATGGGAACCAGTGAGGTATGGTGGAGAGAGTGGGAGCCTGGGACTCAGGAGTTACATAAGAATATAAGAACAGCCTTGCTGGAACAGGCCACAGCCCATCCAGTCTAGCATTCTGTCTTACACAGTGACTCACCATTTACTTCAGGGTATTCCCAAGCACCTGAAGAACTATGGATGGAGGCTTGTAACACTCTACAGGAGGCTGCAATGAAAACTATTCCAAAGAAAAGAAAATGCAAGAAAGCAAAGTGGTTGTCCAGTGAGGCCCTACAAATAGTGGAGAAGAGAAGGGACGCAAAGTGCAAGGGAGAAAGGGAAAGATACAGAAAACTGAATGCACACTTCCAAAGAATAGCAAGGAGAAACAGGGCGGCCTTCTTGAACAAACAGTGCAAAGAAATAGAGGAAAACAACAGAAAAGGAAAAACCAGAGATCTATTCAAGAAAATTGGAGATATTAAAGGGGCATTTCATGCAAAGATGGATATGATAAAGGACAAAAATGGTAGTGACCTAACTGAAGCAGAAGAGATCAAGAAGAGATGGCAAGAATACACAGAGGAATTATATCAGAAAGATCAGGATGTCCCTGATAACCAAGATAGCATAGTTGCTGACCTGGAGCCAGACATCCTGGAAAGTGAAGTCAAGTGGGCCTTAGAAAGCATTGCAAACAACAAGGTCAGTGGAGGTGACGGCATTCCAATTGAACTCTTTAAAATCTTAAAAGAGGATTCTGTAAAGGTGCTGCACACGATATGCCAGCAAATTTGGAAAACCCAGCAGTGGCCAGAGGACTGGAAAGGATCGGTCTACATCCCAATCCCAAAGAAAGGAAACACCAAAGAATGCTCCAACTATCGCACAATTGCACTCATTTCACACGCTAGCAAGGTTATGCTTAAAATTCTGCAAGGCAGGCTTCAGCAGTATGTGGAAAGAGAACATCCAGAAGTGCAAGCTGGATTTCGAAGGGGCAGAGGAACTAGAGATCAAATCGCCAACATGCGCTGGATTATGGAGAAAGCCAGAGAGTTCCAGAAAAACATCTACTTCTGCTTCATTATGCCAAAGCCTTTGACTGTGTGGACCACAACAAACTATGGCAAGTTCTTAAAGGAATGGGAGTGCCTAACCACCTTATCTGTCTCATAGGAAATCTATATGTGGGACAAGCAGCAACCGTCAGAACTGTATATGGAACAACTGACTGGTTTAAAATTGGGAAAGGAGTACGACAAGGCTGTATACTGTCACCTTGCCTATTTAACTTATATGCAGAGTACATCATGCGAAAGGCAGGTCTGGATGAATCACAAGCCGGAATTAAGATTGCCAGAAGAAATATCAACAACCTCAGATATGCAGATGATACTACTCTGACAGCAGAAAGTGAGGAGGAATTAAAGAACCTCTTAATGAGGGTGAAAGAGGAGAGCGAAAAAAAAATAGGCTGAAGCTCAACATCAAAAAAACTAAGATCATGGCCACTGGTCCCCTCACCTCCTGGCAAATTGAAGGGGAAGAAATGGACGCAAGGACAGAGTTTATTTTCTTGGGCTCCTTGATCACTGCAGATGGCAACTGCAGCAATGAAACGAAACTGCTTCTTGAGAGGAAAGCAATGGCAAACCTAGATAGCATCCTAAAGAGCAGAGACATCACTTTGCCAACTAAGGTCAGGATAGTCAAAGTTATGGTTTTTCCAATAGTGATGTATGGAAGTGAAAGCTGGACTATAAAGAAGGCTGATCGCCACAGAATTGATGCTTTTGAGCTGTGGTGCTGGAGGAGAGTCTTGAGAGTCCCCTGGACTGCAAGGAGATCAAGCCTATCCATCCTGAAAGAAATCAACCCCAAATGTTCACTGGAAGGACAGATTTTGAAGCTGAGGCTCTAGTACTTTGGCCACCTCATGAAGAGAGAGGAGTCCTTGGAAAAGTCCCTGATGTTGGGAAAGATTGAAGGCAAAAGGAAAAGAGGACGGCAGAGAATGAGATGGTTGGACGGTGTCATCGATGCAGCCAATATGGATTTGACAAAACTCCGGGAGGCAGTGGAGGATAGGAAGGCCTGGCGAGCTCTGGTCCTTGGGGTCACGAAGAGTGGGATACGACTGAGCGACTGAACAACAACAACATTCCCAAGCAGATGTCTTCACCTGCTTATGATTCCCTGCAAATGGTATTGAGAGATATCCTGCCTCTCTCTCCAACCCGGAGGTTGTCCTTAGGCATCCATAATGATAGTCATTGATACCCTTGTTCTCCATGAACTTGTCCAATCCTTTCTTAAAGGTGTCAAGGCTGACAGCTGTCACCACTTCTTCTGGCAGGGAGTTCCACAGACCAGTGATCCTGGTCATGGAGTGTCCCCTAGTTCTAGTGTTGTGCGATAGGGAAAACAGTTTTTCCTTATCTACTAAAACTTCAATCAGATCACCTCTTAGGCATCGTCGTTCAAGAGTGAAGAGGCCCAGCCACCGCAGCCTTAGATGGTAAGGAATATGTTCCAGTCCCCTAATCATTCTGGTTGCCCTCTTCTGCACTTTTTCCATTTCCATAATATCCTTCTGGAGGTATGGTGACCAGAACTGTGCACAATACTCCAGATGGGGCATCACCGTAGATTTATAAATAGGCAAAATGACACTTGCTGACTTACTTTCTATACCCTTCCTAATGATCCCTAGCATTGAGTTTGCTTTTTTCACTGCTGCGGTACACTGGGTTGACACCTTCATTGAGCTGTTCACCAGGACACCAAGGTCCCTTTCCTGGTTTGCTGCAGAGAGTTCAGACCCCATCAGTTTATAAATGTAATTGGGTTTTTTTTTTGTCCCAACATGCATCACTCTGCACTTACTAAGGTTGAAGCTCATTTGCCATTGATTTTCCCACTCCCCCAGTGTCAAGAGATCCCTCTGGAGCTCTTCACAATCTCTCTTAGTTTTTACTACTCAGTATAGTTTAGTGTCATCGGCAAATTTGGCTACCTTGCTATTTACTTCTACTTCTAGATTATTTTTGAAGAGGTTGAAAAGCAGGGGTACCAGTACTGAACCTTGGGGGACCCTACTCCTTACCTCTGTCCACTTGGAGAAGTGACCATTTAGTGCTACCCTCTGTTTCCTTTCCCTTAGCCACTTGCTGATCCAGGACAAGCTGCCGACTTTGCAGCCAAAATTTTAGTGCACTAGCCCGCTGAACCACCATGCCCCTTCACATCTGGGACTCAGGAGACATGGGTTCAAGTCCTTTGTCAGCCAAAGAAAGTCGCTGTGGGTGAGAAGGCACTGGCAAAAGTAATTCTTAAATACCTCACTTACCATGAAAACCCTGTTAACATTTCCATGCCATCAATTCTGTTCTGACTTATTTTGATACTTTCTAGAGTTTTCTAGTTGTAGAGTACTCAGAATTGGTTGGCCATCGTTCCCTGGGACTGTGCAGCTTGCCCAAGGCCACACAGGCTGGTTCTGCTCATAGGAGGCTCAGTGAGGAATTAAAATCCCAACCTCTGGCTCCACAGCCAGAGACCTAGACCTCCTATTAGGGTCATTATAAGACTAATGAGAACTGAGGACACAAGAATTATTCTGAGAAGAAGGATGATGAATCAGATCCTACAGCCCCTCTTTGAAACCATGGGGTTTGTTTGTGGTCTCCTTTTCCAATATTTTTGCTCCTTTCATGTTAGGCTGTTTTGGGCAGATATTGGAAAGACTTGGACATCTATTGAACAAACAAAAACGTTCTGATTCTCTTATATTCTCGCTGAAGCCGGTTGTATAATTTGAGTGAGTCTGGAAAGTAATCTAGGGTGGATCTTGACAGCTGGGTTCATTGCAGAGCTGACCCTTGATGTCTTGCCACCTGAGGCAGCCTTTCACCACACTTGTGTTGAATGGCCCAGTGGTTTAGGTGGTGCAGTGCAGGCTGTATGCTCTGTATAGCAGTCAAGCCCCTGCTCATGACCTGAGTTCGATCCCAACAGATTCAGGTAGCCACTAAAAGTTTGACTCAGCCTTCCATCTTTCCAAGGTCAGTAAAATGAGCACCCAACTTGCTGGGTGTTTGTGTAAACTGCCCAGAGAGTGCTTTGAGTGCTATGGGGTGGAATATAAGTTGAAAAAAACCCCATGAAGAATGATACGTCTTTACTCTGCTACCATAAATATCAAACAGTGTCCTATAAATGTAAATCAAAAAGAGGTAGGAAATGTGAACACGGATTGCCTGGCTGCCGCGGCAGGCTGAAGCTGATTTAGTCATTATTCCCTCTGTAAGCTTTGGAATGGTTGTTCCTTCTGGTGGAGACCAAGAGTCCTGGAGACGTAGTTCCGAAATAAGTCTAGCAGATCTCAAGGAGCCTGCCAGAATCCCAGAGAACGGCTGCATTTCTTTCGCTTTCCAGGCACGAAGACAAATTTTAGGCCAAGCCTCACCAGGGAAGGCGAGATTCTGGTTTCCATATAGGGAAGTGCTGGCAAATCTATGACACGGGTGCCAAAGGTGGCACTTGGAGCCCTTTCTGTGGGCACTCGACATGACCCCTTCACAGCTACCTGTACTCAGGATAAATGACTGTATTGGCACTTTGTGAAAAAATAGTGGGTTCTGAATCATAGCTTGGGCAATCGGTCTCTAAAAGGTTCACCATCACTGATATAGAAGGTGGCTTTAAAGCACCCTTCCCTACCCATTCCCAAGTGGGCCCAGGGTTCACAAGTTGAGTGTGGGGATGTTTCCTTGTGTAACATTAGTGGATCCCAAAGCCGAGAGGGCGGAGGGAGAACTGAAGCGGGTGGGTGTATAGCCTGGAAAAACACCCCCACCCCCTGTGTCATATGAAGTGCAGCTGAGGCAGTATAGGATGCAAGGCGTAGAATATGGCAGCCAGCAGAGCTGCTGGTGGGTGCATTTTGTCACCTTGCCAGCTTCTTTACAAGTTTTCCCCTAGCCTTGTGTTGCCATGTTACCTGGTGAGCTAGATTTAGCACAGATTCTCTATCCGACTGGGTTTCCTTTCATGCCCGTTTCCACATTCTGCTGACCCAGGGGCAGCTCTGCCTAACCTCTGCCTGCCCAAATTCTGTGACATCACAGTCGCCCGCCTCCTGGTCTCATAGGCTGGCCCTGAATAACAGTGGATAGGATTCTGGTGACCTGCCCGTCCTCTTCTGAGTGTCTACACCAAATGACAGTTCCCAGGCTTCTTTGTGGAGAGAGGAGCAGAGCTGTGACAGGCAGTGAAAGTGAGATAATTAAATGGAGATACCGTAGGTCTGTAGTGCAAGTGATATTCCCAGAGGGCCCAGGATTAAAAGACAGAGCAAAATCAGTTACTGGTTCTTAGGCTCCATTTTAATTAAAGGCTGGAAATCTAAACTGCTCACAGGGAGCTTCTTACTTCTCTCCCCCGCCCCCCATGGATTTTAAGAAAGAGCGATGAAGGGGATCCCAATGAGTCATTGCAGGTGGGAATACAATCAAACATGCAAACTCTCCTTCTGGTGCAGTTTTTACAACTTCCATGCTGCCTGGAGGAGAAGTGGCTGGGAGGGATCTTTCTGGGCTGGGGTGGCTGTCAATCAGTCAATTGAGGAACAACCAATCATTCCTTCCCTGCCTCTGAATTCAAAGAGAGCCTTGCCTCTCTGCTCTTTCCCCATCTCTTCAGTCTTTTGAAGTATGTTGCTGAAAGCAGTCATGTTTGTGAGTTTGTTGTTTGGCCTCTTCAATTGTAAGTAATGAAAGCTCTTATTTTTTGTCTCACTGATGCCGCAGAATGAGTTATCAAGACAGTAAGTGCCAGTTGATGAAGAAAGGGGATGGACTAATATGGAAACTTGACGCTGCTCTGCTGCACTGCTAGTGGAATTTAATCAGAGATTCAAAGCTCTGTGGCACCTTCTGCATTCTGAAATGCCACCACTCCAGGATAGGACTCAAAGGATAGGGATAAGTAAAATGTGCCCTTAGCAGCATCTGAGAGTTACAGTCCAACAACATTCTGCCCGCATCAATCCAGAATAAGAAGCTAGAGTTGAAAGTAAGCTTCTCTACTTCTAGTATGCTCAAGCCACTAGTCCTCAGTCCTATCAGACTCTGCCTTTATGCTCCACCAGCAGTCTAGGGTTCCCACTAAGCATCATGGGGCTTTGTTGAAAGGTTTCCTTCTTGTTGGAAATTCCATTTTGCATAGATCTCTCCATGAAGTCCTTTCTCCTTTATTTACAAGCCAAGCTCACTTGCAAAGCTATAGTGGCCTTTTGTCAGAAATCTGCAGACCTCCCCGTTACCACCCCCTCAGTCACCCTGTCTCACCCCCCACTCTGGAACTGGAAAGCATTCACATGCCCTACAAGAGTGGATGGCAGGCCAAAACCATACAGCACTCAGTAACATAAGATTTATCAACCCATACATTTTGCATGTAATGGCAAAAGTTTCAAATAAAATAATAGTCTTGCTAATTCAGCCGGCACTAATGAGGAAGTTTAGTTTGATCACCTGTGGCCTACATTGCCCCCCCCCTTAAACTGTGCTTCAGTTAATTCACAAATAAATTTAGATTTATCAATCAGATGTGGATGCCCTTTACTCTGGGAATGGACATGAATCATTTTACATATATGACCTGTGGTTTAATTTAGTAATCACTGTCTGTATTTCATCACTTCTATTCCCTTCTGATTCTCAGTTCTCCCACTTCTCCCTACTCTTATACCCAGATATATCTATCTACCAGCCTACTCACTGGAGTGACAGTAATATTGATTAGAAGGGGTGAGCAGGCTCTAAAATATCCAGTTTCAAGTACACCTCTAGTTCCCAACCCTTGGGTACCCAGATGATCTTGAACTACAACTCCCCAAAACCCTGTCCAACACAACTAGTGGTGAAGGCTTCTGGGAGTTTCAGCCCCCAAACAGCTGGGGATCCCAGGCTGGGAAGCACTGCTTCACACCCTGAAACCAGCTGGATAACTTTGGGCCTGTCACTTCCGTCCCCCTCCCTCCCTTCTCCCTCCCTCTTTTTCAGGCTTAGATTTGGTCTGGCTGGAGAGAAGTGGAGGAGTGTGTGCTTTGTATTCAAAATACTGCACATTCTGCCTTCAGGCAAGGCATGGACAATATTTGCCTGAAATTCTGGGTAGCTACTGGCAGTTAGTGTGATCTGTGGTCTAGACCAGTGGTTCTCAAATGTGGTGGGCCCAGGTGTTAAGATTCCCAGAAGGCTTCTCCACTAGCTGTGACTGCCAGGATTTCTGTGTGCTTTAAGAGCCAGTTTGAGAACCATTGGTCTAATGGTCAGGGATGGGCAGGTGGTTGTCCCCCATGCCCCATCTCATCCCAACAACCTATTCCATGAATTCAGCCCAATACTCCCCTTGTGTCTTCAAAATGACATAGGGGCATTGGTGCCATATTTTGAGGAGCCCCTAGCATACATTCCTCTCAAATCTCCAGCTTTTAATTTTTTAGCCAGTAGAGGGGGCAGAAAAAAATACATAGAATCATAGAGTTGGAAGAGACCTCAAGGGCCATCTAGTCCAACCCCCTGCCATGCAGGAACCCCATCACAATATTTCCGACAGATGTCCACCCAGCCTTTGCTTAAAAACCTCCAAAGAAGGAGACTCCACCACCCTTTGTGACAGCGTATTCCACTGCTGAACACCTCTAACTGTCATGAAGTTCTTCCGAATGTTCAAATGGAATCTCTTTTCCTGTAGTTTGAAACCATTGCCTTGAGTCCTAGTCTCTGAAGCCATGGAAAACAAACATATTCCCTCTTCAATATGACATCCTTTCAAATATTTAAACATAGTTATCATATCCCCCCTCAGCCTTCTTTTAGAGAGGCTAAACATTCCCAGTTCCCTAAGCCGTTCCTCATAAGACATTTCCTCCAGACCCTCAACCATCCTGGTCGCCCTCCTCTACACCCGCGACATCCTTTTTAAATTGAATTGCGCAGAACTGGACACAGTACTTCAGGTGGGGTCTGACCAGAGCAGAATAGAGTGGTACTATCACTTCCCTTGATCTAGACACTATGGTTCTGTTGATGCAACCAAGAATCGTGTTGGCTTTCCTGGCTGCCGCATCACACTGCTGACTCATGTTCAATCTGTGGTCCACTAAGACTCCCAAATCCCTTTCACAGGTACTATTCTCCAGCCAAGTATGCCCCATCCTATATCTGTGCAATTCATTTTTTTTTTTACCTAGATGCAGCACCCTACATTTCCCTCTGTTGAAATCCATTCCGTTAGCTTTGGCCCAGCAGGGGTGCTATTCTAGATTTTTTAAAAATCTTTTGTTAAAGAAATTGGCAATGAGGGCCAAGAAGAACAGTGGTGGCTGTCCAAGGTCCATGGTTGGGTCTATTTGGCCCTTGAACTCTAGATGGACCAATGATCTCATCCATATAGAAGACACCTGTCTGCATTCCTGAGGCCAAAGAGAACAAGCAAAGCCTACACCAGAACCTAAAACTTTCCCCAGACATTAAAATTGCCACATGGTGCAGAAACAGTTGCTGGCTTTGAAAACATCAAGAGTCCAGACTTCCACACATTTGTGCAGCAATCATCTCTAGGACATCTCAAACAGGGAGGGATGGGGTTAGTATGAGCATAACTGAGCTCTTTTAGCAAAGGGAGGATAAAATATCCAATATATCCCAGGGCCAAATCATACAACCAAAGGTACGGAGGTGCCTGCAGCAATGAGATTGCAGTCTAAATTTAGACAAGGAGAGAGAAGGAAAGGGATTGGGTCCCAGATATTAGAGGCAGACCAAAAAAGTTAGAAGATGGGCCTACTGCATGCAATTGTGGTGCAGAAGAAAGCCCCATTGTGTTCAGCAGGATAAATTTACTATAATTTGCCCTCCAGATATATTGAACTACAGCATCCCTCATTCCCAGTTTATATGTACATTGGGGGTGCTGCAGATGCTGGGCATTTTTGATGTCTGTATCAGGAGTCCTTTTAAAAAGGCTTGGAACAAATACCACTCCCCTTATTTTGCCTTTCAGGGAGATGATAAAATAGTAATGGGAAGAGTTCAGGCCTGTGAGATCAGCAGGCTGGTGATTTCAGACTCATAGGGGTGATGAATCTGCTTCCTGAGCTGAATCCTATCCCTTAAATAGCCTCAGCACCTTGGATAGCTGCTTCACATTGGCCCTTAGAGCAGGCATGTCCAGACTTTGGCCCTCCTGACCAACTCCCACAATCCTTTGTCATTGGCAATCTAAGGTTAGAATTCTTGGAGTTGTTATCCAAAACATCAGGAGGGCCGAAGTTTGGACATGCCTGCTTTACAGCCAACCTAAGCAATACATTTAACACACACTTAGAAGGGGTGCTCCTTCAAGTAATAAAAGCTGTCCATTGAACACGGCACATGTGCTTTGCTTTCTGATGGGTCACTGGCAGATAAACACAAGCTAAATTTTCAAGCCTGCTGAATCATGTATCTCTAAGACAATTTTGTTAGAGGAAAAATGCTGATTGCTGGTAATATATATTCCTTTTAATATTTAGCGTGAGCCTGAATGTTAAAAAACTTCCAAGCCACAAAGCAGCTTTGTCCACCAGAACATGACAGTCCTTTCACCCAGATATTCACTCTTGATTGCTTTCTTTATTTCAGCGATCTAATTGGGCTTTGTGAGTCTTTTGTAGATACTACTGTCAAACATTTGGGAGTGATCAATCTGGCACAATCACCCAGACCCTCATCAGTGGATCCAGAACTTCCTTTTTCGAATTTGCATAATAGGTCTCGTATCTTGATACACCCTTCCTTTCTTTGGCCCCAGCGAAATAGCCAGGATAAGATAGCAACAGCAAAAGGTATATATTTGCTGATGTTGCCGGTAGACCTGCTGCTCTGATTTGCTGATGCAACTTTAAAGAGGCTCGCAGCACTCAAGATAGCCTCTTGCTGTGTTAGAGAAAATGCTTTCCGAGACACCACATTGTCAAGGTGTGAAAATCTGAATGGATGAGATCTTAAAACATTTATGTGTGAGAACTCATTGAGCCTGGAATGGGAAATTGTCTTCTCCTTGGCAGGAGAATGAATAGGGTTGGCCTCTTTCAAAATTAATTGTAGAAGAAGCACAACTGTTTTCCACAGAATCACAATTTTTCTGCCCCCCCTCCCCCGGTATTCTTTCTTAATAACAATTTCAGAGTGCCTCAAGAGCAGCTATTGGTATGTCGGAACCTAAAAGCAAATCTCAGGCATTCTCCTCGTAGAGTGTTAACAATTTAAGAGGATAAATAACAGGAGGAAGACATTATTGGTGTTGCCAGGCCCGTCTGTCACTTCTGAGGGAACTGTTAGAGTGCCGATGTAATTCGAAGTGATCTATGCTCCTCTGTGCTGGGAGGCAGCTGGATAACTCAGATATATCTTTCTCTCTCGTGGTTTCTTGTTTTAAATGCAGGCTGATACTCTTATGATTTAGCCCTTCCTTCTCTGAGAGCCTTGTTACACGACCCCTCAGATCCACTGGTCCCTTAAATTCGGAGGGTTCGTTGCTGTTCCTCCGTCCCCACCCGCTCCACACTTCCTTGTTCTGTCTGCGTGAGGGGAGGGAGGGGGAAAAAGCCTTAAACAGGGACAAAAGAAGAAAGCCTTACCTCTGGTGTGTGGAAGCTTGCTCCGAGCCCCGGTCTTACTTCCTGGTTGCTCTTAAAGGGGCGGAGGCAAAAGAAAAACAACAAAAAGAAGCGAGGAGAGCTCAGGCACTCTCCGCACCAAAATTTTTCACCCTCTTCAAGCAGGTACAAGAAAAGTGTGCTGGGTCGCGCTTAGGTGGGCGGGGTCGCACTTAATTGTCTGCAAACTCCGGACCTGGTGGGGAAACATTTTTAAGGTCCGGAGCTTGCAGCCCTTTGCCGCGGAGCTTAGGGGTCGTGTATAAATGCCCTGAGTCCATTTCTTGTTTCTTCTTGTACTGCCATTTTTGCAAATTAGAGAGGTAGGATGGCATGGCCACCCTTGGGGCAGTGGTGAGAAATTTCAGAACTCTGTCATCCTACAGTGAATTTCCTAGGTGAAGATTAAACACATTCCTCCGCTTTTTATGCCTATGCACATTAACTAATTTTCAATAGTCTCACATTCATCTCCTGAGCTAACGTAATCTGCAGATGTAAATACCAATTAGTTCTAGTCAATACGTTTGTACAGGAACTCTTGCTCAATGTAAATGATTTTCAGTAGAGCTTGCAATGAGCCCCCGGGGCCTCATTATTGACCCACACACAGCCTCCAAATTCCCATGTCCAAACTCTTTGGCTGAAGCTCCACTTGTTTATTTCAGGGAAAGATCAGAACATGTGAATGAGTTATGTTTTGAAGATCCTTGACTAGCTACTATGGTTGATCTTCTTGAAGATTTCCTTATAAACTTTTAGGGAACCTCAGTGGCCTCCACAAGACAGTACTAAGCCCACTGCATGCTGGAAAGCATCTACTTTGGTTGAAGTTCTAGTCCTTGACTTTCCTTTAGCTGTTCTTCTTGTTCAGATATTGCTTTCTGGCATTTGCCTCAAACATTACTGACTCTTTCTTCAGTCATTCTGTTTCACAGGCTCCTTGTAGCTTCTCCGGGCTGTCTTTGGCCTCAGTTCTCAGTCTCTTCTCCAGTTTACCCATCATCCCCCATTCAGCTTCAAGGCCAAATCTTGAGACCCAGCCATCCCATGGAAACTTGGAGACACAAAATTCCTCTTGCCCTGTACTAGGTAGGAGATTTTCTTGCTCTTTACACACACATATTGAAGAAGATGCAATATTTCAGTTCTCAGAAACATGGGAAAAATAACATGGAAGTGTCAAGGTCAGAAGGATGACATTCAAACACTGACCTCAGAGTGCAATAAAACTTTATAACACCCCTTAGTAGCTTTTGGTTTTAAAAGTTACAGGCAAGAATTTAGATCATATTTTAGTCTAAAAATGCAGGAGCATAAAGGTATAATAGAAATACCAAAAAGAACACTTTAATTATATTCTAAAGATGCAGGGGCTCATTGCCTCAAAGGGCACAATCAGAATGCAGAGGGCACATTTTTAAAAATATCAGTGTTCTCAAAAGTAAAAATATATGGAATTAAAATATTGTTTCCTAACCTCTGATATCTGGAGTAAGGTTGCTGTCTCTTGCTTCCCTATCTTTATCCTTCACTTCAACTTAGATGTGAATTAGATGGTCTAGCCCAGTGGTCCCCAACCCCCGGTCCGCGGACCGGTGCCGGTCCGTGGACTGGTCGGCACCGGGCCGCCTGGGGAGGCCGGGGAGGCTCCTTCCCTTTTCCTCCGCCGCCCTCCTCCTCCTCCTCTTCTCTCCCGCGGGCGGCCGGTGGAGGAGGAAGGCTGGAGGAGCGCAGGAGGAGCCGCCGCCGCCGCCTTTGCCTTCCTCCTCTGCCTGCCGGCGGCGGCAGCACATCCTCCTCCTCCTCCGCCCTCTTCCTCCTCGCCCTCCACTAGCAGCAGAAGCAGCAGCAGGAACCCCGTTTGTTTGGCCTGCTTGCCCTGGGGGCCGGCGGGGAGGAGGGGGTGCGCGCGGGAGGCGCTGGCGAGCCCCCCCACGCGCGCGCACCGCCGCTGCAGCGTGGGGGGGCCCTCAGTCGGAAGAGGAGGTGGGTGCCCCTCCTCCTCCCCCTCCCCCAGGGGGCGTGCCCTTTGGCCCCTCCCTGCGGCCGCGCTCCAGGGCGGAGCCCCCCC
>JAHTLZ010000102.1:1168112-1189703 GCA_023846285.1 Phrynocephalus versicolor
GTGTTGGTGGACAGCTCCATGAAGGTGTCTCCCCAATGTATGGCAGCATTGAAGAAGGCCAATTCCATGCTAGGGATTATCAAAAAGGGGATTGAAAATAAAACAGTATTGTGTACAATTCTGGTCACCGCATCTCAAGAAAGACATAGTGGAACTGGGAAAGGAGGAGAAGAGAGCGACCAAAATGATTACTGGGCTGGGGCACCTCCATCATGAGGAAAGGCTAAAACATTTGGGGCTCTTTAGTCTGGAAAAAAGGCGCCTGAGGGGGGATATGATTGAGACGTACAAAATAATGCAGGGGTTGAATAAAGTGGATAGAGGGAAGCTCTTCTCCCTCTCACAAAATCCCAGAATTAGGGGACATGCACTCAAATTGAGGGCTGGGAGAGTAAGAACAGACAAAAGAAAATATTTTTTCACCCAGTGCATTGTTAGTCTATGGAACTCCCTGCCACAGGATGTGGTGATGGCATCTGGTGGGGCCACTGTGAGATACAGGAAGCTGGACTAGATGGGCCCTTCTTGGCCTGATCCAGCATGGCTCTTCTTATGTTCTTATGTTCTAACAGTCGGCTCAAGCTACAAGAAGACAGAGTGAGGCTGGGCATCAGGAAAAACTTCTTAACTGTTATAGCAGTATGGTAATGGAAACAATTACCTCGGGAGGTTGGGAGCACTCCAACACTTTGGGGCATTCAAGAGAAAATTGGAAAACCCTCCATCCGATCTGCTCTGAGTCGGATTCCTGCATTGAGCAGGTAGTTGACCTCATTGGCCTTATAGGCCCCTTCCAACTCTATTATGCTATGACTCCAAAAAAGCAGCTTCAAGTAGCCTGTACTGCAGCTAAAACTGTGCTTGCAAACTGGGGTTCAGTCCCAGGTAGTTGGCTCCTGGTTGACTCAGCCTTCCATCCTTCCGAGGTCAGTAAATTGAGTATCCAGCTTGCTGGGGGTGGGGGGCAACGTGTAGCCTGAATAATTAAGTTGTAAACCGCCCAGAGAGCGCTTGAAGTGCTAAGGGGCGGCATATAAGCAGAACACTTTGCGTTTAAAGCTCTTGCTTTGTTAACTGAGCCTTAGAAGAAACAAACCCCATTAAAAGCTGGAAAGCCATTGACAACAGGGAGACTATGAAAGGGAACACTGCATTCTAGATGATCCCAGAGGGCCAGATTCAGCTTTCAGGCTGGAAGTACCATAGGCATTCTCAAGTATAAGCCAGCACCACCTAAATACTAGACAAGTTGCTTTGCAATGCTCACATGAAAAGTGATGCATGTCAGCTCAGTGAGTTGGCTGTGGAGCCAGAGGTTGGTAGTTCAATTCCCCGTTGGGCCTCCCAGGAGAACAGCCAACACGTGTGGCCTTGGGCAAGCGCCACCCCCCCCCCCCGGAGGTGCCCTCGGAAGATGGGAATAGTGGAACACTTTTGATTACGCTATATGTAGGAAAGCCTGGAAGAAGTTGTCATAAATCAGAACCAACTTGGTGAGTAGTAATTAATTATTATTGCCAGCAAGTTTACTGAAAAGCCTGTCTTTTCAGTGGATTTCAATGGAAGTCATTCCCAATTAAGAATGCTTTGGTCCATTCCTACACTGCAGAATAAATCTTTTATCATAGACAACTCTGGGTTTTTATCTTTCTCAGGAGATGTGCAGTTGAAGAATGGCTGGGTGGGTGGCTGGGTGGTGGAATCTTGCCTGAACACAGAGTCTGCCTTGATCTTATGCCCTGGATCGTATGTGCATTACAAAGCAGGTCCTCAGCCTGCAGCCATTTCGCTCTCAGAAGCACAGCACTTTGCCCTGATGGTGGAGTGGCATTCCTCAGAAAGGCACCCAGTGTACTGTATAAATAATGCATTTCCTTTGTCTTACAGGAATTCTGGAGGCAGTGGCGCAGTCAGATCAGTGGCAAATGGCTTACATAGCAAATCTAATAGGTTCGTAAATTAGAATTGTTGTTGTTGTTCATTTGTTTTCAGTTTTTTTCCCCCGTTTTCCCTCCAAGGCAGCTATTAATCTGCTTTGCTCTTTCTCTTTCTCCTTTGATGTAGAAGAACACTCTTTCCACTTGCCTCCTCGCCTTCTTTCTTCCCAGTTTCATTTCAGGTTTTCTTAATTACACCTCCCTAATACACTTGCAGACATATGGTCTCCTTCCTTCCTGTTTTAAGTGGCAGTGGACTTATGGCAGCTACAGACAAGCAAGAGCCGCAGAAGGAAGGCTTAACTATTGCCCGTTGTGCAATATAGGGTATGGCAAAGAAGAATCACATTGAGTGAACCCCCTGCTGAATCTCTTAAGCCCAGGGCACCGGATCTCTTGGAGGGAATCAATTCTGAACTTCTCCTTGTAATGCAATTTGCACAAACTGCAGAAAAATAGGCAATGCTGTGGGCAGTCTTCTACAAAAGATTGTTGGTACTAAAGGTCACTTGGTTCTGCTCAGGGGTAGTGTTACTTTAAACAAAAATCATAACTTAAAAAACCTTTTCCCAAACATCCTCAAATTTGGCACATATCCTGATATATTGTTATATAGTGCTGAACCGAGGTCGTTTCATAATTATGATTTTTTGTTTGTTTGGGGCACCCCTATTTTTTGAATTGGCCCACAGAATGCTGAACCCTGCTATCAGCAGGACGTAGCAGCAACAATACAACTCTGTCATTAGAAAAGGGGATTCCTTGACTCTTGAAAGCATCTGAGCGCACAGCAGTCTTTTTCACTCCGGGTTACCTGCTAATTTTGTCATTGTCTTACCTTCAGGACTTAAGTGCCAAATTACTTTGAAGACTCATTTATCAAACTCAAACGTCTGCCTGAATCATGTATCTCCAACACTAACACACTTTCAGCTCTAACCGCAGGCTGTCTGTCTGCTTCAGCTGACTCGGGGACCACTCCATGTCCACTGGGACGAAGGGCGGTAGTTGGACCTTTTTTTCTTACAGAGAGAAGAACAACTGTTCACACTGTTAAACAGTTCTTAGCCCTTCTCCTTTTTGCCATGAGCCTCAGCCACCTTGCTCTTGAGTCAGTCTGCCTGTTGGGATAAGAGTGGCTTGGTTTTTCAACAACAGCTTCTTCCTCGTTCCCCGGATAGCTTTGTTTCAACTTGCCTTTTTCCATCAAGCTTCCCACGTCGGCTGCACTTTGGTGATCCTCATAAAGGCACGGGCCTCCAAATCTTTGCTTCTGAGTGACCAAAACATGTCTCAGGTCAGCTGGAAAGGGCAGAATGAATAAGAACTAATGAGAACTCTCTGGGAGTTATGCTAATTAATTCTCTCTCTTTCTCTCTCTCTTCCATTTTTCTCTGCAGAATGGACATGTCAATAAACAGCTCCTCCTCTCCATCCGTGGTTGGCAAAGGCGATGCCATTATGAAGCATCAGGATAAACCGCCCCCCTCTCAGTGGAACCATAACCAGACCCTCTCGTTGAAGATTAGGTAAGGGGTATTGACAGTCCGCAGGGGTATTGACGCTCAGCCTCCCTGACAGGGGATGGACTCCATGATCTGTAGGGTCCTTTCCAGCTTGGTAGTTCCAAGATCAGGTTCAAAATATTGTATAAGGCACAAAGTTTTATCCATCCTCCCTTGGACTTGACAAACTTTCCCTTTGTCTCTCGAAGGGCAAAAATAATCCATTTATATGGCCTGCCTGACAAAATGTGGTGATGGCATCTGGCCTGGATGCCTTCAAAAGGGGATTCGACAGATTCCTGGAGAAGTCCCTCACAGGTTACAAACCATGATGGAGATGTGTAATGTCTAGGCTTAAAACCAGGGTAATTCAAAGACCAGATGCAGGGGAGTGGTATGAAGAGACAGATATCTAGTTTTGTGCACTCCCAGACACATTTGGTGGGGCTACTGTGAGATACAGGAAGCTGGACTAGATGGGCCTTTGGCCTGTTCCAGCATGGCTCTTCTTATGTTCCTTGTGCTTTGCGTTTTTATTGCACTCTTCCTGTGGTGAGCTCAAGGTTGCATAGAATCCTACAGTTGGAAGAGACCTCAAGGGCCATCCAGTCCAACCCCCTGCCATGCAGGAACCCCCATCACAGTGCTCCTGACAGACAGCCATCCAGCCTCTGCTTAAAAACCTCCAAAGAAGGAGACTCCACCACCCTCCTTTGTGGCAACATATTCCACCGCTGGACAGCTCTAACCATCATGAAGTCCTTCTTAATGTTTAAATTGAATCTCTTTTCTTCTTTTTTTCTAACATATTCATCACATCCATCTGGCCAAAAGGCCACTCTCAGTCAGTCAGACTCAAAGAACAACAAACCACAACACAGCTTAATTCCGAAGTAAAAAACAACAGTATAAATGAACCAAATAGCATCATAAAATAATAAATCTCAACATAATTCAACATCATTAAAATAACATTAGACACATTAAAGACATTGATACATATTGTTGCGGATAGATCATTCAAGGCTAGACATCTTTTATTATTTTAAATTGACTCCGGATAAGATGGCCTAAAAAGCCTTGGGTTTTTCATAGCCTTTTATGTGTTTCCAAGGAAAGGGTCTCTCTAATCCCTCCAAATTGTTCCAGAGTGTTGGAATGACCACTGAGAAGACATCAGTTCTAGTTCTTTCCTTGTGTACCTCCCTTAGTGTTAATGATCTTATGATCTAATGACCCCATTTTGGGATGAGCAGGTATTATGGACAGATTGTGGTGAAAGAAGTAGTTTCTTGTAGTTTGAAACCTTTGCCCCACATGAATTTTTCTCCCTGACTCACACAACCCTGTGAGGGAGGTTAGACTGAAAGGACGTGGCTGGCTTGGGGTCACCTAGCGAGTGTTGCAGGGCCCAATATTTTGCCTCCCGCGTTCTGTTAAGCTCCACATCACACGGGTAAAATTTAGCATTGGTCGATGGCCTGTGCACCTCAGTGACTTGTGAGCCATACCTGTCAATCAAAATGAAGCTTTCGTGGGGTGTGGCGCCTCAAAGAGACATTACCTTTGCTTTTGCTGCCAGCATCTGGTGGCCCTGGCCAGCCTTTTTCTTCAAAAGTATGGTGGTGTCCCATTTGCTTGGAACCTTTTAATCCCAGAGAAACTCTCTGTGTGGACTTTAAGGCAGCTTTCCCCAAAGTTGTATGGAACCCACAAACTGCTAGTCCCAGCTAAATCCCAACCTCATCAATACCATATTTATTGCATTCCATCAAACATTTATAAGCCATGTTTTCAGATTTGAATTTCACTAAGGATCCTGCTGGTGCCTGACTTTGTGACTCGTGCCTTTGAAAGGCCATTGCTGCTTGCTGGCAGTTAACAAGTCCCCACCCAGATATTTGGGTCTGCTAACTTGGCATGCACTCACCAATCCTGGTGGGGACTTGTTAACTGGCAGCTAGAAAGGACTGAATGCTACGCTGTAACCAAATAACAGGCGCTTAGCTGGTGTGCCTGCTAATGGAAGAGACCCTCTGTATCCAAAGGGACAGCCTGTCACATTTTTATTACAAGATCAATGCTTGAGTAGAAATCAAGAGCCCTAGACTGTGTGCTAAAGAACACATAGAAGATTATCAGCAGAGGTTCCTCTGCAGTAACTGCAGACCAGGAGAAGAATGGCAGTTTTGAGTGAACTAACACATGTTTCTTTCCTGGCTGTGCTAGTGGTGGGATTCTGGAATGAGTAATAATTTTGAAAAGTAATGTTTCAAACACTTTGCAAAAGTTCCCGGTTTCTATGTCTTGCCACTGCCAGGTTAGTGTACTTTCCCCCTGTGAGCATCATGTTTGTGGGCCTTTAAAATAGGACCATCACACCACATGTATACACAACGGGGCGTAGGTATGTGTGTGTATGTGTTATGTTCCATCACTTTGTATCTGATTGATAGTGGCCTTAATAAAGTCAGTGAGATCTTTAAGCAGTGGGTTGAGCAATGGGGTTCGATTCCTGTGGCTGACCAGGGGTCTGAATGCAGTTCTCCTCAGCAGTTCTCCATCACTCATCTGTCCAATCGCTCTACATGCTTCATAGAATGCAGCAGCATCCCAATGGAGAGCCTTCCACTAGTGCTCTATGCCTGATTCTCTTGCCGGATGAATCATAGAATCATAGAGTTGGAAGAGACCTCAAGGGCCATCTAGTCCAATCCCCTGCCATGCAGGAACCCCCATCACAGGACTCCCGACAGATGGCCATCCAGCCTCTGCTTAAAAACCACCAAAGAAGGAGACTCAACCACCCTTTGTGGCAGCATATTCCACTGCCGAACAGCTCTAACTGTCATGAAGTTCTTCCGAATGTTCAAATGGAATCTCTTTTCCTGTAGTTTGAAACCATTGCTCCGAGTCCTAGTCTCTGAAGCCATGGAAAACAAACCTGTTCCCTCTTCAATATGACATCCTTTCAAATATTTAAACATAGCTATCATATCTCCTCTCAGTCTTCTTTTTGAAAGGCTAAACATTCCCAGTTCCCTAAGCCATTCCTCATAAGACATTTCCTCCAGATCCTCAACCATCCTGGTCGCCCTCCTCAAGGTTGTCAACATCCTTTTTAAATTGAGGCGCACAGAACTGGACACAGTACTCCAGGTGGGGTCTGACCAGAGCAGAATAGAGTGGTACTATCACTTCCCTTGATCTAGACCAGGGGTTCTCAACCTAAGGCCCTGGGGCCGGATGTGGCCCCCCAAGATCCTGAATCCGGCCCCTGGGACCAATTGCACCCCCCCACCTACCCCCTGTTTTGTGAGCAAGCCAATCTCTGCAGCTGCTTTCTACTGTGATCCGGCCCCCAGTGGTGTCTGGGTGGTGGTGGACCGGCCCGCTGCTTGAAAACTTTGAGGACCCCTGATATAGACACTATGGTTCTGTTGATGCAACCAAGAATCGCATTGGCTTTCCTGGCCGACGCATCATACTGCTGACTCATGTTCAATTTGTGGTCCACCAAGACCCCCAAATCCCTTTCACAGGTACTATTCTCTAGCCAAGTGTTCCCCATCCTATATCTGTGCAATTCATTCTTCTTACCTAGATGTAGCACCCTACATTTCCCTCTGTTGAAATCCATTCCATTAGCTTTGGCCCAGCATTCTAATCTATCAAGGTCCTTTTGGATTTTCATCCTATTGTCTAGGGAATTAGCAACCCCTCCCAATTTGGTATCATCTGCAAATTTAATAAGCATACTCTCTATTCCATCCTCCAAGTCATTAATAAAGATATTGAACAGCACTGGACCCAGAACAGAACCCTGGGATCAAATTAGTCTGGCATGACTTGTTTTTAAGAAACCCGTGTTGACTTCTCAGTAAACCACTGTGGTTTCTTTAGACCTCTCCCATTTTTTCTTCTTGTTGGAACAGTTTTAAATTGTGCCTTTAATATCTCGCTTTTCAGGAACTCCCATCCATCTTGTACTCCCTTCTCTTTGAGTGTTTCAGTCCATGGAATCACAGCCAATAATTCCCTAAGTTTACAAAAATTGACTTTCTTAAAGTCCAAGATTCTTGTCTGACTATGCTTAGCTTCACCTTCCAATGGTATAACAAATTCCAAAAGGGCATGGCCATTTTTACCTAATGATCCCACCAAAAGTGTTCTTCAACCCCATTTACAAGGTCCTCCTTATTGGTTAAGACCAGATCTAAAATGGTTTTGCCTCTACCTTGTGGACCATGAAATTGTCTGCAAGGGCAGTAAGGAATTTGTTAGACCTTGCATTCCTAGCTGAGTAGGACTACCAGCATATATCGGGATAGTCAAAAAAACCCATTACTACTACATCTCTCCCTTTTGACTGTGTGGCCATCTGCTCACAGAAGGCATCGTCCCACTCCTCCGGCTGGCTTGGGGGTCTATAATATACTCCTACACTGACATCCCTCCTGGTTTTTTCACCCCTGATTTTAACCCAAATACTCTCAACATGCTTCCCCTGCTGTTTATCTTGTATTACTTCAGTAGTGTAAATGTCCTTAATATATAAAGCTACACCTCCTCCTTTCTTACTCGGCCTGTTCCTTTGAAACAGGTTATACCTACCAATGACTACATTCCAATCATACGTCTCATCCCACCATGTTTCAGTGATGCCAATTATGTCATATTTATTTTGCTGTATTAGGAGTTCCAGCTCTTCTTGTTTGTTCCCCATGCTCTGTGCATTGGTGTAGAGACATTTTAGGCTGCATGCACTTCTTACATGTCCTTTGCTTAACCCGTTTTTCCTTGCACTGATGGTCTGCACTACTTTTTGTCCTGCTCCTATTTCAACATTTGGGCTAGTCTCCACAACCCCTTCTGGATCTCTACCATTAAGAGAATTTTCTCCCTCCCCCTGCAAACTCAATTTAAAGCTCTCCTTATTAAATCTGCAATCCTCTTGGCAAAAAGATTCCTACCAGCAGTGGTGAGGTGCACCCCATCCTGGCCCAATATCCCGTCTGAATGAAAAAGCAAACCATGGTCCAAGAATCAGGCCTCCAGCTGCCTGACCTTGTCCTCCAATAGGGCCACCAGCTTGCACTTTGAGCAAATGGATGCCGGTACCTGGTTTGGCAGAAAAACAAACATGCCACAGGTGTTGCAAGTAACTACATCTGCCCCCTGCCCCTCCATCCTGACTAATTGGTCAGTTACTTGAAAATGGAAGACAGAAAGGAAAAAGATAATAGGAACCTCCTCTGGTTGTTTTTATTTATATTTGTAATTTTTTTTTATTTTTTTAAAGCAGTTTGAGAAACTCTCCACCACCACCTAGCCTTTTTAAATCCTGCAAAAAACCAACATTCAGTTCCTTTGTTTTAAAGTATAACTGTTGGCAATATTAAGATACAGGCAAACCTCCTTGTGCTCGCTAGAAATTCTGCAAGCAGTTTGAGAACCTCCTCCCCCACCTAGGCTTTTTAAATCCTGCAAAAAAACAACATTCAGTTCCTTTGTTTTAAAGTAAAACTGCTGGCAATATTAAGATACAGGCAAACCTCCTTGTGCTCACTAGAAATCCTGCAAGCAGTTTCACTAGAAATTCTGCAAGCAGTTGAGTCAGAGAGCTACCAAGCAAAGTCTTTCACTCTCTCCTCTCCTTCTTTTTGCTTGTTAAGGAAACATGTCCTGAAGTTCCTGGATGCTGAGAAGGACATCTCCGTGCTTAAGGGGACGCTCAAACCCGGCGACATCATCCACTATGTGTTTGACAGGGACAGCACCATGAATGTCTCCCAAAACCTCTACGCCCTTTTGCCCAGGATCTCACCCCTGAAAGGCAAACATTTCCGGACGTGCGCCATCGTGGGCAACTCAGGAATCCTGCTGAACAGTGGCTGTGGGAAAGAAATCGACGCCCACAGCTTTGTCATCAGGTGAGAGCTGGTTGGATAGGTAGCCCAGCGGGTTAGGTATCTGGCTGCAGAGCCAGGGGTTAGGGGTAAAGTCAGCCTGAGTAGCCTTGGGGAAAGTCCACAGTCCCAGGACACCCCTTAGAGGCTTAGAAGAACATGAGAAGAGCCTCGATGGATCAGGCCAAAGGCCCATCTGGTCCAGCTTCCTGTGTCTCACAGTGGCCCCACCAGATGCCTCTGGGAGCACGTGAGACAAGTCGATACCTGTCTCCTGGTGCCACTCCCCTACGTCTGCCACTTTGAGGTGCCCTCCTTTTAAGCCTGGAGAGAATATATCTCCCCATCACGACTTTTGACCTGTGATGGACCTCTCCTACAGAATTCGGTCCAATCACCTTTTAAAGGCATCTAGGCCAGATGCC
Organism: Phrynocephalus versicolor; assembly: GCA_023846285.1. NCBI lineage: Eukaryota > Metazoa > Chordata > Lepidosauria > Squamata > Agamidae > Phrynocephalus > Phrynocephalus versicolor. Next base: position 1,177,889 of record JAHTLZ010000102.1, read on the forward strand.
ATCCCCACATCCTGTAGGAAGGAGTTCCACAGACTAACAACACGCTGGGTAAAGAAGCATTTCCTTTTGTCTGTTCCCACTCTCCCAAAGCTCAATTTGAATGGATGACCCCACTCCACCCAGAAGGGAACAATAAACTGCTTCTGTGTATTCTCCATCTGGAAAACCATAAGAAGAGGCATGATAAGTGAAAATCGATGGCATGCCATCACGCTGGCTGGAGAGCTCAGGGGTTTAGGTGGAGCCAGAGGTTAGGAGTTTGATTCATGGCAGGGCCCCCTAAGAATAGAGCCAGGCTGGGTGGGCTTAGGCCAGCTGAACAATCCCAGGGCACCTTCAGAAGGAATGGTAAACCATTTCTGTATACTGTATTCTCTAGCTAGAAACCACAAAAAAGAGTCACCATAAGCCAAAATTGACTTGATGGCACATGATTATTATTAACAGCAGTTATTTGACATGGGCCCAGTGCTTTTTACTACATCTCCCAGAATACTTCAGGTCAGCTAGCTGAGAGATCCTGGGAGCTGTGGTCTAAAAATCAGCTTCTCCAAGTGTTGTTCAAAGTGGCTTGATGAGTAGATTTTTTTGTTCAGCTCTATGCATTTGTTAAATTCATAATTATTTTAAAACATTTGATTCCAGGTACAGTATATTGTATTTTTTAGAAGCTACAAGTCAAAGAAGTAACTTTTTCAACAGGGTACTTGCCCAAGGCGTTTTCAAATAATGCTGTTTTAATAAGGCTTTTTTTCCTGGAACCATAGACAAAATTTAAAATAAAAAGTCATAACCAAAATGTGTGTCTGAGCTCACACTGATGTTATTTATGGCTTCTTAAATATCAAGCAACATTTGCAGCTGCAGACTTTTAAAAGGACACTGATATATAGAACAAGCAAGCTTAGATTAATGTCAGAGGGGACTCATTTCCTGCATTTAGTCTCAAAACACTTCCTGCCTTTGGGCTTAAATGAGATCCTGAAGGCATCAAGACGAGTAGAGGAGCTGCTCACCCTGCCCCATTCCCTTGTTGCTTCATCCACGTGACTGAAGTTGAGTGTGAAAAGGAGACTCCTGACCAGGTTGAGACATACAAAATAATGCAGGGCATGAGTAAAGTGGATAGAGGGATGCTCTTCTCCCTCTCACAAAATACCAGAACTAAGGGACATACACTCAAACTGAGGGTTGGGAGAGTGAGAACAGACAAAAGAATTTCTTTTTAACCCAGTGCGTTGTTAGTCTGTGGAACTCCCTGCCACAGGATGTGGTGATGGCATCTGGCCTGGATGCCTTCCAAAGGGGATTAGACAGATTCCTGGAGGAAAAGTCCATCACAGGTTACAAACCATGATGGAAATGTGTAATCTCCAGTCTTAAAACCGGGGTACTTCAAGGACCAGATGCAGGGGAGTGGTATCAGGAGACAGATATCTAGTCTTATGCGCTCCCAAACGCATCTGGTGGGGCCACTGTGAGATACAGGAAGCTGGACTAGATGGGCCCTTCTTGGCCTGATCCAGCATGGCTCTTCTTATGTTCTTATGTACTGTGTACAGCCGCTGCTGGGGCGGGGCTCCGGAGGCGGTGCTGAGGCCTCCCACTGCCTGGCAAGGCCTCCCGTCATCCAGCGTGACCGCTGCCAGGGCCTTCTGTGCCGCCACCACTTCTTTTAGCTCAGTGGAATTCCTTGTTGCCGGGGGCTGCCAGGTGAGAGAGGCCTGCAAGTTTTTGTCCATGTGGGCCTCTTGTGCACAATCTCAGTACAGTTGAATCCATCTCTTTAAGAAAAGTTGGGAGATCACTTTCAGGGTGTGAATACACAATGGGGGAAAATGAGAATGGATTCACTGTGAGAATGTTCCTGGCAAGCCATGTTTCCCTGGCTGAATTTTCTTAGGCCAACCCCAAAGAAGGCAGCAGAGAGGTGGGAACTAGCCATTAACCTTCTCTGCAGCTTTTAAGGTAGCTCCGCTGTGACCATCCTGATTTTCAAGCTATAGTAGAACTACCTGAAAAAGCTCCAAATGCATGCTGATTAGCAGTTTCCACTTTTATGTCCACTAGCTATTCATTCTCTTTTTTTCCACTTTCATTTCCTTGGTACTCTAGCACTGTGGCACCAATGTTTTTCAAAATAAAAGGGAAGGAAGGGAAGGGCAAAATAAGCAGATCCAGGCACCAATCGAGAGTTGAATCATGGCAACTGGACTTCTTTTCTTGCGGAATTGAAATGTTTCACTGCTCATTCTTGTAGCTTCATCAATCTGAGGAAAATTGGTGTGAGGCCTACAATTTATAGTACACCTTGGTTTCACACCACCCTGGTCTGAATAGGCTCATTAGGTGCCCAGTGGCCTGAATAGGCTTGTTAGCTGGACAATGGCCTGGGGTTTTGTGATAGTCACATCACTGCAGTCCTTATCAATGCTCATTAAGTATGGGTCATTAGCAGTGGCCTTCAGGGAAAGAAGTCCTGTTCCCATGACTCAACTCCCTCACCTGGATGACTGAGAATCTCCACAGATATCCAGGCACCAAATTGAGGGAAGAGGCGATTTACACAGCAACCAGTTACCGGTCTGTCTGGGCCCACTGCCCTGACATACGGCTGCTGAACTCAGTGGGTACAAAACGGGTACAAACCCCTCAGTTGAAGGGACCCATGCCTGAAGTATTATCAGGGAGCTACGCTCCAGGGCAGAACAGAAAAAGGTGAAAGGTCAGCCCTCAAACTACCACCGTGTGTTAGGCCTTAACTATTCTGCTAGTAGGTACATTTACTAGGCACTCTGCTCTTTTAGAACTGGGGAAGAGGTGTTCAAGAGCAGGGAAACAAGTGGATGATGGTTTTACAGAGTTGGGGGGGTGTATCGTGGAGTGGGGGGAGACCAAGGCAGAAGCAACCTTGAATGGAATCTTCCTTTTCCTCATTCACACAACCAGCAGTCAAACTGAACCAACCCCTTCGTTTCCCATAACTGCTTCTAGCTCACTCACAGATATTGTGCGTATGCACACGGCCCCTTCTTATTTTTGTTAGTATGGCTATTATTTAACTGCTTTATAGATCACTCAGCAATAGAGATGGGCATGAATCGAAAAAATGGTGTTTCATTTTTTCGTTTTTTGTTGAGTGGGTCCGTTTTGGTTCGTTTTTGTTTTTTGTGAATTTTTGAAAAAATTTCGTTTTCGTTTATTCATTTTTCGTTTTTACCCTCGTTTGCGTGATTTTTAAAGCATTTCCATGTGTGGGCGTCCCCCAACGCCCCAGACCAGAGGGAAAACATTAAAAAAAAAGATGCTGGCAGAGACACAGTATAGACTAGGTACGCAGGGAGGCTGCAAAGGCAGTGGCGGGTGTTGCCCAGGGTGCAAGGCAGCCGCAGAGTGACTGCACTGCGGGGCAGGGGAGGGCACTCACCGAGAGGTACGCACGCACGCACACAGGGAGGCTGCAGGACTGAAGATAGAGAGAAATCTCTTCTTTCTCTCCCCTAAGAGCCAGGCTGCAGCCGGCAGGAACACAGAGACACACACCTGCCTGGCTGGCCTAAAGTGAAAATAACGAGTCACAGAGACAGCAATCCCACCCTAACTCCCACTGGAGACTACAAGGAGGACGGGGGCTGCCAGAGCTTTTTATGCCCTCTGTGGCTGCCAGACCTGCCCAGTCTGCAACCTGGGCATGCTATTGGTTGAAGTTGTCCAAGAATTTACATCATCCCATCACATGGCTTGCCTCCATTTTGTGGCTGGCAACATCCATTTTATCATCCTTAAAGGGAAAAGAAAAATACATTGCGACGGGAGAAGATAAAAACAAATGTTTTAAGGACCCCAACCCCCCTGGTAGGTATTATCAGACAGTATAAATAATTATTGCTGCGTTTTTGTGGATGTCCAGGGCGTTTTTTAACATTTAAAACAGCTCATTTCATTGCGCGTCACCATTAACGAAAAACGAAACGTAACGAACCTAATTTTCGTGGTTCTGTTTGGTTCGTTCCAATTTCATCATAATGTTCGTTATTCGTTTCGTTAGATAACAAAACGAATAACGAATAACAGAAATGAAAAAAAGTTCATTTTGTGCCCATCTGTACTCAGCAATACCTCAAGCTGTCATCATGAAACTTCACAGTGTCTTGGAATTGGCCAGTTTGGTCCCTGCAGTTGCACTGTCACAAACCAGTCAGATACTCTTGAACGGCAGTGAGATCCTTAAAAGATGGCGACTGTTTCACAGAAATGTGATTGGCAATCTTTGGGCTCTAATCCCAGCAGACACTTTTATTAAGGTGGGCCGAGAACTGTAATTCAGAGTGCATGAGATTTTTCGGTCCTTCACCAAACTGCAACTCCCAGGATTGGAGGTAGGCATGACAGGTGATGTGGTGTCACTGCACTAACAAAATAATGCAAACCACCTCAACTCTTTGCAGTGTCTTTCCCAAATGTGTCCATTGCCTCCACAGCGGATACAGCTGAGCAAACACTATTTTAAGTGTTGTGAACGCTCTATGTGGTCCCTAGCTTCCTCTAGTGGCTAGTTGTGGAAAATTCATTTTTAGAAATATATATTTCCAGGATTTTTCTTGCAATATTTTAAACATTTTCACACTGTGGATAAGAGGATAATGAACCTGTGGACAAGGGTGTCCTACTGTGCTAAGAAAACCTGCTTGGCTTTTCCCATCACAGATGCAATCTAGCCCCCGTCCAAGAGTACTCCCGGGACGTTGGGACAAAGACAGACCTGGTGACAATGAATCCTTCGGTCATCCAGCGGGCCTTTGAGGACCTGGCCAATGACACCTGGCGGGAGAAGCTGCTTCAGCGCCTGCACAGCCTCAATGGCAGCATCCTCTGGATCCCGGCGTTCATGGCCAAAGGGGGCAAGGAGCGTGTGGAGTGGGTCAACGAGCTCATCCTCAAGCACCGCATCAACATCCGCACCGCCTACCCGTCCCTGCGCCTCTTGCATGCTGTCCGAGGGTGAGCAGCTTTGCTTCGGAATGGGGCCCTAAGCAAACCATAGCCGTAGCACGCCTTTGGACAACTGAAGCTCAACGGTGGTGCTTGAAAGGCTCCCCAGTCCGTTTTTGGGCTAAACTAAAGAAGACAGTGGCTTTTCCTGCCTTTAATGGCATGGCAGTAGAGCGCCTTGGCAGAATTCAATCAGACTAGACAAGCTGGGTGGATTGCTCAGTGGTTTAGATGTCCAGCTGCAGAGCCAGAGATTGGGAGTTCGATCCCCCACTGGGCCTTCTATAAATAGAGCCAGCCTGGGTGGCCTTGGGCAAGCTGCACACTCCCAGGGATCACCCCAAGGAGAAGGGAAGGGGGACCTGATTCTGAGTTTTTCTGTACCTGGAAAACCCTGAAAAGAGTTGCTGTAAGTCAGAATTGATTTGGTGGCACGTAGTGATCCTTCCTTGGACGTGCACAGCTCCTGTGTGGGTGGGGATCAAAATCCTACCTCACCCCCACCCCCACCCCAGCTCCTTTGCTTCTTGGCCCCAAATATACAGACCCTGTGATTCCCCTGCAGCACCGGTGGGTGGGAAGCAGAGACTCCACAGTCACACCTTCCTCGTGTTTCTGCTGCTAGATCTCCACCAGGTGGTCCTAGCCCTTGCGATAAAACCAGAAATGCCCACTGCACTTGTATAGCCCAATTTTTCCCCATGTTTAAACCTCACATTAGAGAACAACAAGAAGAAGAAAAACAGGAGAAATTGGTGCACTGGGGCAAAGGTTAAACTCGGAGAGCCCTTTCCAAAATCCCTTCTATTCTGTGCCCAGGAAGTTTTACTTGCTTCTTCACAGAAAGGAGGATTATTCAGTCAACTCTTTTATAAATTCCATAGTGCTACATGTTTATTCTAGAAATGTAGAATCGCTTAAAATCTATACATACATAATGGGAAGTTTGTCGGGCCAATCAAGAAGGGGGGAAATATGGTGTCAGAGCTTCCAGGATCACTAGACCCCTTTCATCAGGCAAGGAATTGGTGAGAAGCTTTCAATTTCTGGATATAGTTCCTGTAGCTGCACAATGAAAGTACAGGGATCGAAAGAACAGAATAGCCCCAAGCTCCCCAGAGTGTTCCACCCCTTTTCTCACCAGATGGCACTTACAGTCTCAAAAACTCACTCTGAGGCATTAGTCAAAGAAAGAATAAAGACCACTTTCTTTACTTACAATTTGTGAACAGATCAAGTAGCAAACCAACAAAACATGACTGCTTTCAGTGACAGACTTCAACAGACTCCCTGCTTTCAAGAGAGAGGGGGAAAGCTCTGAGCAGAGAGGCAGGGGTCTGTTTGAATTCAGAGGCAGGAGGGAACACGTGGCGAGTGCTGGAGAGATTGACAGTTACCCCGGCCCCGAAAGGTCCATCCTAGCCAAACCCTCTAGACTGCAGTGGAGGCGAAACTTTGGCATGCCAGATGTTTTAGACCACAACTCCCACAGTCTTTGTCATTGGCAATACAGGCTTGGAATTCTGGAAGTTGGGGTCCAAAACATCTGGAGTGCCAAAGGTTCACCACCACTGCTCTAGAGGTGGCATGTAAGGTTGCAAAAGCTTCAACAGGAATGGCCAAAGCTGGGAGGGGAGATGAGATGGGAGCAGAGGATAAATTTTAAAAAATGCCAAACCAGGCTCAATCATAAAGGCCAACATCCAGCACAGGTCAGTTGCAGTGTTTCCCCCCTCCCCATTCTGCAAACGTCCCGGCACTCATTTGCAAGGTTGAAGGAGCCACTGTATTTGCTGAAAACGGAAAAGGATAGTTCTGATCCCCCTTTCTTGGCCGGATAAAGCCCAGGTTCACGTTTCATGTGTGCCTCTCACATACCTGCTCTGCTCCAGGTGGAAAAGCTAGGATCGATTTGGACCAGATCTCCTGTCTTTGTTGCCAGCAGAAGATGAATCAGAACAAAAATCTCCATGTGGAAGGAGCAGGAAAGCTAATAAAGTAATCCAGGTGCTGATGTCTGAATGGTGACCGCTTTTAGGCCCTGCAGACCCTTTACAATTAGGCCCTGGGGTCCGTTCCCCCCCCCGCCCCCCGCATGGGTGCAGCCACCAGCCAAAGCACAATATGTGAGTGTGCAAGGGGACAGTTTCACTTTGTATTAAGCTTAATCTTGCTTCTCAGCGGGAAAGAGGAAATTGGTGCAGTGGCATTGGGGGGTAGAGAGACCTGCCCCCATAGTGAATGCAAATTAGAGGCAAAAGAGAGGGGGATTATATGAGTTTGTTCTTCTCCAAGCTTTAATTAAGTGTCTCTTGTGAAATAAGTCTTTTCTATCGCCCTGTGACTAATCCTCTGATTACAACCACTGGCTCCTGCAGAAAGGATAAGCTGCCTTCTGGAAGAGTGAAGAGATACCTTAGGCTAACCAGGGCTAGAAGGGAGGCGGTGAAAGGCCAAGGGCCATCAGCCAGAGCCCCCACATTCTCTTCCTCCACAAGCAAGCTCAAGGCAAAAGGATAACAGCACAGAAGATGTGATAGAAGACAGATCTGGGTAGCCATTTTTTGCCAGTGCTGCCGTGCCTTTGATAGAGATGGGCACAAACCACCAGATCGCCGGTTTGTGCCAGTTCATCTGTTGCCCAAATGGTGCTTTACAGCCCTTTCCTCCTTCATTGGGTGCCACGGCTTAACTGCCCAACCTCCACTAGCTGCTGCCTCTGAGTGGGCGCCCACTGGAAGAGGCGAATGCTGCCAAGTGCCAAACACTTCTTCTGCCAATAAACAAACCAGCAGTTCGTGCTCAACTCCAGCCTTTCATTATTACATGACTGGCAAAAACTCACTAGTGCTTGTGTTAATGGACAGAGGAAGGAAGGAAGGAAGGAAGGAAGGAAGGAAGGAAGGAAGGAAGAAAGGAAGAGAAATTGGCCACACTTGAGAGGACAAACTGCAACTGACAGCTCCTGAAATGGAACAATCCACGGCCTTTGAAACTGACATGGCTGTTTTGATTTACTTTTCTGACTGAATAATGTGGGACAGACTTCCAGATTAGTATTTAAACTATTGTTGTCCTGGTTCCCAGCTAAAAAGGCTTGGGAAGTAGCTTGCACACCATCACTAAAAGAGAGTCAGTGATCACACTCTAAAAAAAGGGTGGCCAGAAAAAGGAAGGAGAAAGAAGAGGAAAAAAAATAAAAGCAAAGCTCACAACAGAAGTCAACTTCTAGCAGAGCTAGCTTTCTCTCTCTCTCTCTCTCTCTCTCTCTCTCTCTCTCCCCCTCTCTCCCTTCCTTCCTTCCTTCCTTCCTTCCTTCCTTCCTTCCTTCCTTCCTTCCTTCCTTCCTTCCTTCCTTCCTTACTTACTTACTTACTTACTTACTTACTTACTTACTTACTTACTTACTTACCTATGTACTTACAAATATTTTTACCATGCCTTTCTCCTTAAAGGGACCCAAGTCAGCTTACATGATAAAAATACACTCTTCCACTCCATCTTCTTCCATGGTCAATGACAATTTTATCCTTTCTGACCCATCAGAGTTGTTTCCTACATCAAAATTCAGGGGCCTGGGAACCAATTGGATCTGTAGGGCTGCTTTCTCTATTGATATGGGGGCTCAGCAGCTGGTGCTGAACAGACCTAATTCAGTTCCACCCCAAGCCAGGGAGGGACCAAACCCTTCAGCCAAAACAAAACAAAACAAAACCTGGCTGCAAGAGGACAAACCCATGGAAGTGGGGCAAGTGGGGGACCTTAGCAGTAGGAAGGTTAGGAGGATTGGAGAAAAAAACCTGGCAGTGAATTAATAAACACAGAAGACTGCTGCTTTGCTACCAAGGTGTCATGCCAGCCTAGGACATGGAGGATTCTGGATGGCATCAGCCTGAAAAATAACGTCCTGGGCTCTTTAAGGAGCAGGACCCTTGCCTGGAAAACCATGACAAATAGGCACTATTGTCATTTATTTAGCTTACTGGCTGGAGAGTCAGAGGCTGGGGATTCAATTCTCCACTATGTCTCCTGGGTGAAGAGCCAGCCTGTGTAGCCAGGCTGCACAGTCCCAGGGCACCCACAAAAGAAAAGAATGGTCAGTCACTCCCGGTTCTCCCTAGAAGAAGGAAATGGCAAAGCACTTCTGAATACTCTGCCTAGAGAACCCCAAAAAGGTTCACCAATACAGATGAGCACAAATTGCCCCATCAGTGCTTTGTGCCAGTTCAGTTTTTTTGGTATTTTTTTTTGGCTGAACAGGTGTAATTGTCCCAGTGGGCACCCATTCTGAGCCAGTGCCTGGAGGAGGCAGGGCAGGAAAGCAGTGATGCTGCCTTGGAGTGAGTGCCCACTGAAAAAGGCGGAGTTGAGAACTGAAAAAAGAGCCAGCACACACTGCCAGTCACCACAAGGCAGCATTGAATCAACAGCACTATTTATTTATTTATTTATTTATTTATTTATTTATTTATTTATTTATTTATTTGCCAGTCAGTCAGTCACCTTTATTGGAATAAATAAATAAATAAATAAATAAATAAATAAATAAATAAATAAAATAGACAATGGGCAATAGAGAATAAAAGCACCATTTGTGGGAGTGTGCAGACCCAAGTCAGTATCGCTTAAAAAGAACAAGGGTGTGTGTGTGAAGGGAATGGAAAAGTATTGTAACAGGACGAGAGCAGGAGGGTGTTTCCATGAAGCATTGTATTTGTCCAGCTGTAAACGACTGCAGACCATCCAGGGTGAGCAAACTATATTTAGAGGTGTAGAACAGAAGGCCCGTTAAGTAGCTGTGGTCTGCGACGCTGGATTATCAAATTGATAAATATGGCAATCTGCCTAGTGTGGGTTTTGTCTGAGCCTAGCAAAAGGTTATGCAAGATGACCTCATCCTGGCGACCAGGAAGTCTAGCAAGGTGTGGGTCTAGGTGGGAAGCACGGATGTCCTTGTATAGAGGACAATATAAGATCATATGCCCCAGAGACTCAGTGGTCCCTGTATTACAGGGACATAACCGAGTCTCCGGTGGTAGAGAGCCGAATCTCCCGTATAAGACATTGGAAGGGAGTACATTACATCATGCTAGAGTAAAAGTGTGTCGTTCTTGCGGGATCTCTAAAAGATGTAGGTAGCTGGCCGTCTTGCCAACAGGTAGCGGAAGTTGAAGACTCAGAGGAGAACATGCCTTAGAGGCTGCTGCAAGGAGGTCTTGCCTTTCAATATCTAGCAGTCTAAGCTTTAACAACCTATAAGCCTACATGAAAGGTAGTGCCCCCAGTTGTTCAGGTGAAATGCCCAGAACCATAATTTTTTGGAGAAACAATTTAAGGCTGGGGGAGTAGAAATGGTCGGAAAGAATACCCTCTATCAGGGGGTCTTTGTATGAAATGAAACAAATTCTCAGCCAATACTGTATTTGAAGTATCTTAATTGTGCCTGAGTGCTCAATCTGCTGAGACCGGCCTCCAAATAGAGGGCTGCATAAGGTACACAATGGGGAACTGCCAGTATTTTGTACAGAAAGCCAGATTGGAGCCTTTCAACCAGTGGATTGATGGCATCCAGCCAAACTGGTATCCCATATAACAACTGGGAGATGACTTTAGCTTTAAAGACCTGCAGGGCACTGGGGATATGTTGATTGCCCCATACATAAAAGAATCGGTAAATGGTTTGGATGGTCAGTCTGGCTGAGTTGATAGTGATATGTCTATGTCTGGCCCCGGTGTTACGGTAAAAAAAATTTAAACCTAAGTACTTGAATTCTTTGACTTGTTGAATTGCTCTCCCGTAAAAAATCCAAGATTGGGGTTTCCAGGTCTTACTAAAAATGACTATTTTATTTGTTTGTTTGTTTGTTTGTTTGTTTGTTTATATTCCTTTCTTCCCTCCAGAGACACACAGAACAGTGTGAAACACCAAAATAAGGTACATATAATAACAGTGTTCCCTATAAGTGACAAAATATAATAAAGCCTAGCAGCAGTTTAAGCATAAGCACAGAAAATTGCATGCCACGTAAGTGGTGGCCTAGCAGTTCCTGGCCTTGACGGGCTTCCAGGACTGCTGTGCCTTACACCCCAAGCTGGAACCCCTTGGCAGGGATGCTACACATGGCAGGGACCGAGAAAGAAAATCCCAGAGCAGAGGGTGCTTCAGTGGTTGATTTCTTTCTCTACTGGCTGAACAGTAAAGTGGTGGGTGCCCACTAGGAAGACTGGCCCAGCTTCCCAACCCCACTTCCTCCAGGTGTTGCCTCTGAGTGGGCTCCCGGGAGAGGAGGTGGGTCTGAGAAGTGCCAAAGTTCAAATGGTTTGTGCCCATCGCCATGTCACACTGTGGGGACAGCAGCATGGAAGGGCCTTTTTTGAGTGTCCTCAAATCAGTCTGCTTCGGCAGCTGGTAGTTTTAGGAAAGCAGTTCCAGGTCTCCTTTTAGTTGTGAAGGCTTGTGTGGGTAGAGACAATCCAGTAAGGACGTGGGTTCCAAGCCATATGGGGCTTTAATGCTAGATGAGGCTGAGGCATGGTCAAGTGTTCTTGGATCCAGTTCCAAACCATTTGTTCTTGAGGATCCAATGATTAGAAACTTGGGCCTAGCCCAGAGCATTTTGGGTTGTGAATGTTCACAAGATGAACAAGAAGGAAAATGTTAAGGTTTTTCTCCCAGTAGCAACCTAGGCGTCATATAGACCCATGCCAATCCCACGTCAGGCCCAAAACAGAGCAGTTAAAACAATTCAGAACAAACAATGAACTTGGATTAAGACTGTGACAAACCCTGCAGACAGGAGTGATGAATATGCAAATCATTAGC
>JAHTLZ010000102.1:1191870-1222050 GCA_023846285.1 Phrynocephalus versicolor
GTTGTTGTTGTTGTTGTTGTTGTTGTTGTTGTTGTTGTTGTTGTTGTTGTACTGTACTCCAACCCCCATGCTAGTAGAGCATTTAAGAAGGAAAGCATACTGGCTGCAAGGAAAAGATTGACGTCCACATGACATGGGCCTGATCCTGACCAAGTCCCCGCATACATGTAATCAAAACATTTTTGCTTAGTTTGGAAAAAGAAAAATGGCTATTCCCATGCAATATATGTTGCATAGCCTATATCCAGGCTTGGCTGGTTAGCAGCATCCCGTTTCCTAACATTTCAGGGCCAAAACCTAAAATGTGTGTATGTCTGTGGTTCCTGCTGATGTTACAGAGATGGCACCAACAGAGGTTGGCAAGTGTATGATTTATGCATACAGATTCCTTTGCTAGTGAATAATAGACATGGGCGCGAACTTGAAAACGGTGGTTTGAGATAGTTCATGGATAGCCACAAACCACAACCCATGACCCACCACAAAGCAACCAGAAAACCAAAATGGTTTGGCATTTAGGTTTCCGTTCATGCCTCTCTCTGTGTGTGTGTGTGTGTTGCAGTGCTGCCAAACCACCATATCCTGCCATGCCCAGAGATAGCAACTGGGCTGCTTGCAGGGAAGCTAGGGCACATCCTCAAAGGTTGCCACCAAGCAGCCTGGTCGCGGCCTCCGAGCATGGCACCCGGGGAAGAGGCAGTGACTGCAGCAGTGCGGCAGTGGCAGCACAGCAGTGACCTGGTGACCAGGAGAAGCTAGGCCAAGGTGAAAAAGTTCTGTGTTGAGTTTTGCTCACAAACTGGGTCGTGAACTGAACCAAAATAAGCCCATTGTGTTGGTTTTTCTGGTTCATGATTCCGTTCACACTCTTCTCTACTAGTGTGCTTGGTGCCATCTTGGGATGGGTGGGAAAAGGCACCCATGCAAGAATCTAAATTTCTTCCTCTAGTTTTTCACATGCCACTTTCCTTCCCTCTTCACTGCCTGGGGGAGGGGGGAGGGGAAGCACACCAGTTCCTTGAGGCTTCAGTGGGCACCTTGAAATCAGTGGGCCTGAATTAAGCCCTTGGTTTCATCAATGGCCTTCAAGTCTCGGAAGGGGGAGTCCTCATATTGCTCTCTGTTCCCTTCTAGGTACTGGCTGACCAACAAGGTGTACATAAAGCGTCCAACCACAGGCCTACTCATGTACACCCTTGCAACCCGCTTCTGCAACCGGATTTATCTGTATGGCTTCTGGCCATTTCCTCGCGATCAAGACCAGAAACCAGTCAAGTATCATTACTATGACAGTCTGAAATATGGCTACATGTCCCAGGCCAGCCCTCATACCATGCCTTTGGAGTTCAAAGCTCTGAAGGCACTCCACCAGCAAGGAGCCTTGAAACTCACTGTTGGGGAGTGTGATGGAACCACGTAGGAGCTGGGGGGCCTCTGGTGACTCATGTTCCCCCTCCCAAGAGGCAAGGCACCATGGGAGGATGGGGGAAAGGAAGGCAAAAAAGAGCTCTAGGGAGCACGGTCGGTTTCCTTTGTTGACGTCCAGGTGGCAATGTTGACGTTTCTACAGGATCCCTCTTGGGTGGGTGCTCTATTTCTCACGCATTTTGGTGTTCACTTAGAGGGACTTGCCCGGCTGGAACAGAACTGATAGGGCAAGTAGCCCTGGAGCAGGGGAAGAGGTTGCCCACAGAATGCCATTGGCTGTCCTGGCAGCCTTCCCACACCCTTCCAAGCCCTGGGAAGTCACTGTGGTTTGTAGGGTTTCTTTAGCGTGGCAAGTAAGTGTTAGGCCAAGTGTTGTGAATGGTCTAGAATTGGTAGGTAGGGCCTCTTAGGCCAGGAAGCTGGGCATCCAGTTCGTGTTGTGTTCTCTTGGCTTAGTGATAACCGGAGGGAGGGCTTTTGCGGGGGTGGGAGGGATTGTTTCTTAGATGTACCAGAAAAGCAACAATGGAGTGGAAAGGACAAAAAGCACTTGGGGTCAGTTCTCCAGAGGCCGCCATGCAAGAGACAATGAATGGCCTTTAGGGCTTCAGTGAGAGTCGTTTCTTAAACAAGGCACAAGAGAGACCTTTCCTTTGAACAAAAAAGTGAAACAAATTACTCTTTGCTCTCAGAAAACGCCACTTGGGAATGACAGAATGCCGATCCTTGGAGAGCCAAAGGTTGGGTTTTATGTCATTTTTTTTCAGAAGAGGAAATAGATGATGTGGGTGATGTAATTTTTTTTTTAAAACACACACACACAACCAATTGGAGCAAAGATAGGAGAGCTCTATTGTTGGGTTTCCTGTTTCTTTTCTTCCTTTGTAAAGAGAAGTTTTTGGGGTGTAGTAGGATGTAGGAGATTCCAGCACAAGTCGTTGGTGTTGAGATACTCAATTTTCAAAGATGGTGGACAGCTTCTTGGAATTCACAATAGGTGTTCATCAGAGGAATCTACCTGCAGAGGTAAGAAATGACTCCAGTTTTCTTAAATATCCAAACAATGGACTTATTGTGATTTAGTTGATTTGTTAATAAAATTGTTTTTAAGCTGTCTGTTACATTCTTTTAAACAAAGCTAGGGTTTCACAAACAGCAGATGAAAAGGTAAGCCAGAGTGGGGAATTAGAACATTTCAGCCCACGAGAAGGTGGTGCCAGGGTCTAATATGCTTGCACACAGAAAGCCAGCATCTCAAAGTGAACACCAGGCTCAAATCCTTTTTTCTTCACGTATTTGTATTTAGAAGGCATTTTGTCCATGGAGAATCCATTTGGTCTCAAACCCAGTTATGCGTCATAGCTATTGAAATCACCACCACCAATGAAATGCAAGGGAGGGGGATTCAAGAAGACACAGCATGTGATGTTTCTTTAAGTTTTTGCAAGATGTTTTCATAAAACAAAAAGAATTACGGTATGTACAGTACTTAGATTTTAAAATAGAGCTGCACAGATAGATCACGGTGATTTTGTTACAGTCTGTTGCCATCACTGTCCCTTCTAGCATGACATAAGGCATTAGTCTTATACCTTCAACAAAATGTCTGCTTTTTGCTGGGTATTCAGCAGCAGTCCACTATAATGGGCCTCCTGTGGCAGCTTCTTCTGCCTCTGGTCCCTTCATAAGTGTGCGTGGGGTGGTGGTACTGAGGCCCACGCCTTTACAGTCAAGACAGCAATATCTTGACAGGTAGACCGATTCACGAGGTCAGCCACTTAGCTCGAGAGACAATGGAGCGTCACTCTCCTTTCCTTCTCTGCATTGCCACCCTCCCTTTTGTTACCACAACGCTGTTTGCTCACTATGCATGATCAAAAGCCCTCTTGCCAGTTGTGGCTGAGTAAAGGCAAGTCCAAAAGATTTAGGTAACCAATGGTTTCTCTGGATACATCAACCAGACAAGGAGTCAAGCTAGAAACTTTATTAAAAGAAAGCAGAAGGCAACAGGACAAAAGGGGAAAGGGTGTCTCTGGCAGAGCCAGCAATACATTGGGTTGCAAACCAAATGGAGTTACACAAAAGCAAGGTTATAGGCAATGTACGGGCAAATAAAGTGGGCACAGGGAGCCTAGCATCATAACTGTGGTAGAACAAGTCCATGAAGGACTACAATCTTACTGTTTCCTTGAAGCAAGCATTTCCTAGCAGGACAATTTCCATCATTCACTGTGCCCTCCTTTCTCCCTCTCGCTTTCTCTCTCATCCACATATACAAACGTGTACAAAATGAAGTTAAATCAAAATCTTAAAAGTTTTCTTCTGCTAAAAACCCTGCCAACAGCAGAGTGAAAATCCTGGCCCATTCAGACTAAAGTAGTTCTATTGCAGTAGTTCTATTAGTCCTTTACTAATACCAAATGGAGTGGAAATAAACAAAGCAACAACAAAAAGCAAAGAGAGATTTCAAATTCTTCTAAAACCTCTCAAAATAAAGAAGACGTGCAAGGCTGAAAATAATGGGATAGCCATCAACCTACCCATGCAGAGACAAAAATCAGAAGTGGGGGAAGGAGGGGAAAAACCCTGGTTCCAACAATCCCTTCAGGTAGGCCGTGTTTAAAAATAATGGGTAACACACCGTCATTCAACAAGCTTTAGAACCAAGTGATGGATGGCATCTATATCCTCCAGAGGAGAGTCTGTAGGGTTGCACCACTCTCTTATTTCCACTTATATATCTGTAGGATGCTATTTTCACAACAGGACCTCCCATACCCATGGAAAAAGTATTGTTTCATTTATCCATGTTAGGAAAATCTTGAAAAAAAATAGATTAAAAAAACACAGAAATATATATTTAATTATAATATTTATACACATTTCCTCACTGTAATTACAGGAAGTGGTCACTAGAGGGAAGCAGAGGCAATGCTATATACTGTACAGAGTTTGCTGTTCCCTGTGGCTTTTGGGATAAGTCCCCTGCTGATACTATGGATCTGTCGTCAACGGATCCAGGGGGCAAGTCACTCCTCTGTCATAGTAGCTTTGACTGCTGCCAGCCTGTTTTCAGGCTCGATCTGACGTGGATTGTAAACTACCTAACAAAGGCCTATATGGCTTGTGCTATCTCAAGGAGCGTCTCTTCCTATATACACCTGTGCAGCTTTGAAACCAAGAGACACTTCTCTCCGTTCTGAAGCTTTACCAGCCATGGTTGGTGAGGACACAAAAGAAAACGTTTTTAGTCACTGCTCCCAGGTGGCACCCATGCCCTGTCTAAGGAGACCAGCTTCGGTCCCTCTGTGCTATTCTTCTGAAGGCAGGCAAATATCTGAGGGAAAGGTTATCTTGTGGAATGCTGCATGTTTCCACTGCTTGTTTACATGTCTGTGTCTTAAGTGCTTTTAAAAGTAAGTCTATGGAATTCCCTGCCACACAATGTGGTGATGGCATCTGACCTGGATGCCTTCAAAAGGGGACTGGACAGATTCCTGGAGGAAAAGTCCATCACAGGTTACAGACCATGATGGAGATGTGTAATCTCTAGCCTTTAAACCAGGATACTTCAAGGGCCAGATGCAGGGGAGTGGTATCAGGAGACAGATATCTAGTCTCCTGAGCTCCCAGATGCATCTGGTGGGGCCGCTGTGAGATACAGGAAGCTGGACTAGATGGGCCTTTGGCCTGATCCAGCATGGCTCTTCTTATGTTCTTATGTTCTTAATAGTGGCCTGTTTAGTAAACCCAAATTCTTTTTCGGAATTATACTACCTTAACAATTAAGGCATAATTTTTAGAAGCAAATTGCCTCAAAGTCTGCGTAGACGTTACCTGTTGCATGTTGAGTCCTGTGACTCAGTAATGGTACAGTTCAGATCTATGCTGATTTTGTAATATAAGGCAATCTGCTTCCAAAATTTATGCTGCTAGTATTATGCCTGCATAACCATGCAATAAGATGTTGGCCTATGTGTTTAACTGTTTTTAATACTATAACATACTGTTTTTACCTGCATTTTTTAAATAAATCATTTCTGAGGTACCTTGGGTCCCTGAGAGGAAGAAAGACAGTTTAGAGATAGACTTAAAGAAAATAAGGAGACTACCTGTATTAGCATTTGTCATGGCATTACTCATGCTACCCTAAGGATTCATCAACTCATGTTTGCCAGCAGTTTGAACTGAGAGAACTTTCAGATATTGTACAAACTTTTTTTCTGACTGCTTTCCAAGAAAACTCATAAATCTCTGGCTAATTCCAAACTGAGTGAACAGAAGCTCTCTCATGACTAGCCTCTGTAAAGTTTCCATAGAAGTGCCACCATTTTGAAATCTGTTGTGAGGCATGACAAGTAGAAACTCATTGTATGCCAGTATGCCTTGACATCTAAGGAGGGAACACTCTTTGTGGCAACTCCATTGAATCCTCTGTCATGGCAAGTTAGAACTAGGCTAGGTTCTGGGGAAGGACAGATTTGGACAGCTGGGATCTCACTGTTACTTGAAGCAGGAATAAATTCTGCACATCAACTGGAGAGGTGGCATGTCAAGCATGCTATATATAAGCTCTGAAAATTTACTCCTTTGATTCCAGTGTGCTCTCCATAGTTACCAGCAAAGCAATCACTAGAGCTAAAGCCTTCTTTGACTTGTCTGTTGCTCACGCTGTGTCTGGCTGCTGGGTCTGTAAGTGCCGGGCCTCCACTACAAGGATTATTTGGTTTTCATTGGCAGGCTGCCCTAGCCTAGTTTCGATACCGATCTTGGAATATTAGCGAAGTTGCTTTAGCAAGAAAGCAGTGAGACAAAAGGGAAACTCATTGTTTTCTATTTGGAGAAAAAAGAGGAAGATGGCAAAAAATGACCAATGTGGCTCAGAGAAGACCTGAAAATAAAAAAGAACACATATAGAAAACAGAATGGGTGCCTTAGAAAAAGGCAGAGGAAATAAATAGTAGTTCAGTCATTCAACCAAAAACAAAAACAAAAAGCGAAAGACAGAAGTGCAGTAATCCCCCACCTATTGTGGGGGTTAGGGACCCAACCCAACCCACGATAATGGAAAATCCATGATATGTGGATGCTGGGTCGGGTTGGGACTGGGGGGCTACCTGGGGCCTCCTACACTTACTGAGGCCTGGCGCTGGCCCAAATGGGCCTCTGACAAGCTTCCCATGCCTGTTGGAGGCCCCAGAAGTGGTTTCCGGTGACCCAGAAGACACTTCCAGTTTTCCAGAAGTCACTTCCAGTTAGCCAGAAACCACTTCTGTTGCCTCCAACAGGCCTGGGAAGCCCGTCAGAGGCCTATTCAGGGCAGTGCCGAGCCTAGGGTAAGTGCAGGAATCCTCAAACAGGCCCATGCAGATTACCCCAGGAGACCTTTGTTTCATATATTGCAGTCCAAGTATATTGCAGGACTGCAGTATATGAAACGTGAAGTAGTGGGGGACGACTGTACAGTAGGACCCCTGTATCCACTGATTCATTAACCACTGATTTAGTTATTCATGGTCAGCAGAGGAAAAAATTAAATAAATAATTCAGCTGCTGCTGTCACAAACAGCAGTCGTAAAGCAAGCTACTGTCACAAAACAGCAGTTTTTTTGGGGGGTGGGGTGGGGGGTTCTTTCTTATTCATTCTACTTTAGTTCAGATTTTTCCCAAAACACAGTCTATCAACCTCCAGGGAAATGTGAAACACAGATGGAGGGGATGGGACTGGAGCTTGATATGGATAGACAAATAGTCAAGAAAAATCTTGGTACTGGCCTGGCTTAGATACCTCAAATTCTCAGTCAGAATTTGTTTCTTTGCAATCCAGGATATCCTATCCCAAGCGTTGCTGGCTGACAATGTACTTCTCAAGGAGCTGGTGGTATTTATTAAGAAAATAAAGATTCTGGGGCTGTCGCCAGACTTAATAGGTTCAATACCCTTATCTCTCGTATTGCATACAATCAAAACTAGAGCTTTGGATATTGAGGGTCAAACCCTGTCTAGTGCTGCATCGAAGGTTTTCTCCCTGCCACTCTCCCATGGCAAAATAAATGATTACCTTCATCCTTTGAAGCATCCTTGGGGTTGCTGGGCATTCACCCTTGCCAGGTGCAATGTTGTGCCTTCCAATTTGGTGTAGGGTAAATTCAGAGGATTACCAACAGAGTTGAGAGTGTGTCCCTGTGGCCAAGGAGAGGTTGAATCATTGCAGCATATGATGTTTCATTGCATCCAGTATCAGGATACCACCAGCATCACTTAACCCCTTTTCTTTTTTTCCAACCTGGTTGGGATGACCTGGACAAAATACAGCACTTGCTGGGGGAGGGGCTCTAATAAGGAACTTACTGCAACAATTCAGGTTAAATGGCTGTATTGGCACTTTGCTAAAAATTAATAGGTTTTGAATCACAGTTTGGGCACTTGGTCTCTAAAAGGTTCACCATCACTGCACTAGATTGTCACACCCTGCTGAGATCTAACAATGTCCACTGAGTATCCTCTGATATATGTTTACTGTTATATGTTTATCAGCACTTTGCAATGTTTGTATGCCAATAAAGGTTATGAAAAAAACCCTTAGTACTTCGAACAAGTTTGAAACTTTGCTGTGGAGCTCAATAAGCTGCATCCAAGTGTATCAAAGGAATTTGCTTAAAGACTCAGAATCACTGTCTAGAATTGTCTTGAGATCATTTATTTATTTTAATTATTTATTTAGAGTATTTTTTACCCTGCCTTTCTCCTTGGAAAAGGATCCAAGGCGGCTTACAGTAATAAGGTACAATATACAGTCCAGTACAATTAAGACATATTCAAGTTTGCTAACAGGGAATTGAGAAACATCTTACAGCATTAAAATACAACACTAAAGTTACAAGAGAACATGAGCACTTAAAGTGAGAGTAAAAATTCCATGCATGGTAGACCATCCAAAAATTATGAGGGAAGGAGACTAACATTGAAAATACAGTGTCGATGCAATCACACAGGGGATATATAAACACAAAGTTATGAGTGGTTATAAACACAAAGTCTATGTAATCATGCATGGTAGAGATACATACATAGGTATCATTCATGGAGGGTGGGTGAAGTGCCAGATGATGGGAGGAGGGCTAGTGTTCTCCTGTTCCTCAAGTAAGAACAAAAAGAGGAACTGGGGAACTACAGACGAGTTGGCCTGGCATCAATCCCAGCAAAACTTCTGGAATGGAGTATAAAGCAGTCACTCTGCATGTACCTTGAAATCATGCAGTTATCTAGAAGTCAACATAGATTTGTCAAGAGCAAATCCTGCCAGATTAATTTTATCTCATTATTTGATAGGGTAATATTGGTAGATAATGAAAATGTTGCAGACATAAAATATCTTAACTTCAGCAAAGCATTTGGCGAAGTGCCCAATGATGTTCTGATTAGCAAGATGACTAATTATGAGCCAGATCAAACAACTGTCAGGCAGATACACAGTTGGTTACAGAATCATATTTAGAGAATTCTTATCAATGGTTGTTTCTCAAACTGAGGGATGGTAACAAGTGCCACAAGGCTCAGTTCTGGCCCCAGCACTCTTCCACATATAATCATAGAATCATAGAGTTGGAAGAGACCTCAAGGGCCATCCAGTCCAACCCCCCGCCATGCAGAAACCCCCATCATAGTATTTCCGACAGATGGCCATCCAGCCTCTGCTTAAACACCTCCAAAGAAGGAGACTCCATCACCCTCCGCGGCAGCATATTCCACTGCTGAACAGCTCAAACAGTCAGGAAATTCTTCCTAATGTTCAAATGCAATCTCTTTTCCTGTAGTTTAAAACCATTGCCCGGGTCCTAGTATCTGGAGCCATGTAAAACAAGCCAGTCCCCGCTTTGATATGACATCCTTTCAAATATTTAAGCATGGCTATTATATTCCATTTCGACCTTCTTTTCTAAGACTAAGCATTTCCAGATCCCTAAGCCGCTCTTCGTAAGACATTTCTTCTAGACCTTTAACCATCCTGGTTGCCCTCCTCTGGACCCACTTGAGGTTGTCAACAACCTTTTAAGATTGAGGAGTGCAGAACTGTACACAGTACAGTGGTACCTTGTATAACGTAATTAATTCGTTCCAAATCAAATTACGTTATACAAGGTTTCCGTTATACAAATTCTAGTTTCCCATAGGAATGCATTGAAACTGGATTTAATCCGTTCCAATGCATTCCAATGGCGCTAGGTTTTTGGGGGCGAGGGGGTGGGTGGGCGGGAATTCCCCCCCCACCTCTTGCCGAGCCCCGGGGAATTCCCCCCCGTGCCGGCTCACCTCTTCCGGGAGCCGGGAGGGGGCACCGGTGGCAGCGGCGGCCTGCCTCCCCTCCCCTCCCGCCCCGCGTCCTCTTCCCCCCCCCACCGGCTCACCTCTTCCGGGAGCTGGGAGGGCGCACCGGCAGCGGCGGCGTGCTTCCCCTCCCCTCCCGCCCCGCGTCCTCTTCCTGGGCGGCCTTGGACAGGACCGCCCGGGGAATTCCCCCCTGCGCTCACCTCCTCCCGGAGCTCCGGAGGCAGGCAGGAGGGCGCACCGGCTGCGGCGGCAAGCGGAGGACTCCTGCGCAGGTGCCAGGTAAGGGCACCGCTCCCTGGCTCGCCCCCCTCCGTGCCTGCCTCCCCTCCCCTCTTTCCCCGACCGCCCCCGTCCTCGTCCCGGGCAGCCGCAGGTGGTGGACGGAGGTGGCCGCGGGGGGGGGGGATTTTTTTCGTTGTATGGATTTTTCGTTGTACAGACCCTCCGTTATACGAGGGTCCACTGTACTTCAAGTGGGGTCTGGCCAGAGCAGAATGGAGTGGTATTATCACCTCGCTTGCTCTAGAAACTATGCTTCTGTTGATGCAACCAAGAATTGCATTGGCTTTCTTGGCAGCCGCGTCACACTGCTGACTCATGTTCAATTTGTGGCCCACCAAGACTCCCAGATCCCTTTCACAGGTATTATTCTCCAGCCAAGAGTCTCACATCCTATATCTATGCAATTCATTTTTTTCTGCTTAGATGCAGGACCCTACATTTCTCTTTGGCCCAGCATGCTAATCTATCAAGGTCATTTTGGATTTTTATCCTATCCTCTAGGGAATTAGCCACCCCTCCCAATTTGGTATTATCTGCAAATATAATCAGTCTACTCTACTCCTTTGTCCAAGTTATTAACAAAAATGTTGAACAGCACTGAACCCAGAACAGAACACTGGGACACCCCACTGGTCACCCCTCTCCATGCTGAAGAGAAGCCATTAGCATTATCTATTCCACATTCTACTAACTTCTTTGCAAGTATGTCATGAGGAACCTTATCAAAGGCCTTACTGAAATCAAGATAAACAACACACCAGGCCTGTAACTTTATCAAAGAAAGAGATCAAATTAGTCTGGCATGAATTGTTTTTGAGAAACCCGTGTTGACTTCTATATTATGGCCTAACCCCCAACCCAGAATTCGGTTCAAATTATTTCAAGAATCTCTTGAATCCTCAAGAGAGACGGGCATTTATGTTGGCAAGATTGAACATCTTTCCTTCCACTGTCACTCTAGGAAGATTCTCTAAAATGCCTTACAAGAGCAGACTCTGTAAATTCTGTAGGTTGGAACCTGATTCTGTTGTACATATTCTGACTCGATGTCCCAGCCATCATATTAATCGACAACAATTAATTGGCTCCATTATTTCCAAATTATCAACAACCCCTGAGACTATTACTGCTACTCTCTTGGCAGACAAAGATAAAAGCGTGACAGAGCTAGTAGCCAAATATTTATTACTAGTTTCTCAAAAGAGTAGCCCTGCTTCCTTTTAAGTTTGGTTTATGGTAACCCCAGATTAATGTGGTCGCTAGTTAGGCACTGAGAGGTTTGCCTATTGTAACAATTTTAACGACTATTTTATGCCAATAAAGGTGACTTTGACTTTGACTTCTTAGTAATAGCAACATTGCTTGTTAAATAATTACAGACTGCCTGTTTAGTAATCTGCTCTAGGATCTTTCCAGGAATTGACATCAAGCTGGCTTCAATAGATTGTAATCATTGTTTACCCCATTGTTTGTCATTTCCAATGGTAATCCTTGCCACTATGTTTTCTTTTCCTTCAAGAGGAAGGAATAATAATCTGTTCAAGAATCTTTCCAGGAATAGATGTCAAGCTGTCTGGGCGGTAATTATTTGGGTCCTCTTCTTTCCCCTTTTTAAAGATTGGGACAATGAGTGCCATTTGCACTGCAACCCAAGATTGAGGCGGAACTGGACAAATTGGTCAAACAGGGAGTTCTTTCACCTGTGGACTCTTCTAAGTGGGAGACTCCTATCGTCACACCCCTTAAGGCGAATGGGGAAGTGAGGATTTGTGCAGACTACAAATGTACTATCAACAAGGCACTCAGGGGAAATTCATACCCCATTCCAGACGTCTCACAGCTGTTGACAAAACTAGCTGGGGGGAACATTTTTGCCAAACTTGACCTGGCACAAGCTTACCAGCAGCTGCCAGTGACTCCGCAATCTGCGGAAGCACAGACTATCGTAACACACAAAGGGGCTTTCAGAGTAAACAGATTACAGTTTGGAGTTTGTGTGGCCCCAGGGATTTTTCAAGGACTAATGGAGCGCCTGTTAAGGGGTCTGCCAGGGGTCTTGCCAGTTTTTGATGATGTTCTGATTGCTGGGAAAGACCCCCAGGAACTAGCTGGGCGTATCCGTGCTGTGTTACTCAAATTTAAAGAGGTGGGACTGCAGCTAAAGAAGGAAAAATGCAGTTTTGGGGTGCCATCTGTGGATTTCTTGGGGTTTAAAATTGATGCAACGGGCATCCACCCCATTGACTCTAAAATTAAAGCCATTACTGAGGCACCACGCCCACAGAACAAGACGGAGTTACAGTCATTCCTGGGACTTATTAACTTTTATCATTCATTCCTACCTCAGAAAGCTTCAATAGCGGAACCGTTGCATAAACTATTGAAGAAAAAGAGTGTGTGGTGTTGGGCTCAGGCACAGCAGAAGGCTTTTGACACCTTGCGGGGCATGCTGACTAGCAGGAGCGTCCTTGCTCATTATGACGAGTTGAAACCCCTTATCCTGGCATGTGATGCCTCTCAGTATGGGCTGGGAGCTGTGCTGAGCCATAGGGAAGCAGATGGGTCAGAAAAGCCCATCTCGTTCTATTCTCGTACGTTGTCGCCAACGGAGCGCAACTACGCACAAATTGACAAGGAAGCCCTGGCAATAGTGGCAGGGATTAAAGAGTTTCATGACTATTTATACGGTCGCTACTTCTTCCTTGAAACTGACCACAAGCCTCTGTTAGGATTGTTCAACCCGAACAAACAGACGCCACAGATTCTCTCCCCCAGAATGTTGCGATGGTCTATATTCCTGAATGGGTTCCAGTATACCCTGACCCATGTTCCAGGGAAAAGGTTATGCCACGCTGATGCCCCTTCCTGGTGTGAGCAATGCGGATCCTGCCCCAGCGGAATGAGTGATGATGCTGGAAACACTTCCGGGGGGCCCTGTAACTGCCACTGAAATAGCTGAGAGAATGAGGAAAGATTCCACTCTCTCCCATGTGCTCACGTGGGTGGGGAGGGGATGGCCAGGTGGCCCGCATGAAGAAAAATTTAGACCATACGCAACAAGGCAACATGAGCTGCATAAGGGCTGTCTCCTGTGAGGAGACAGGGTGATCATCCCAGCGCCACTGAGAAACAGGGTTCTGGATACACTGCACATGGGGCATCCGGGAGTGGTCAGGATGAAGTCGCTGGCCCGGTGCTATGTATGGTGGCCTGGGATGGACCAAGATGTTGAACAATGGGTATGGACGTGCAAGGCATGTCAGGAAGTGCGCCCAGAAGTGGCCAGAGCACCAGTTCACTGGTGGGAGCAGACCCGGACTCCCTGGAGCCGGCTGCACTTAGATTTTGCTGGGCCATTCCAAGGAAAGGTTTTTTTGGTTATTGTTGATGCATATTCTAAATGGTTAGAGGTGGCTATGGTTCCCAGCATGTCGTCGGCTTCAGTCATCAAAGTGTTGAGACAGCTGTTCGCAACCCACGGGTTGCCCGAGACCATTGTATCAGACAATGGAGCAGCCTTTGTATCCCAAGAATTCAGGGCATTCCTGGCTGATAATTTCATAAGAGGGGTCACATCAGCTCCCTTTCATCCCTCATCCAATGGGCAGGCTGAGCGCATGGTGCAGACAGCCAAAGGATCTATTGCATGGTTGATGGAGGGTGACTGGTCAACGCGCATTGCCCAAATGTTGTTCTTGCAGCATGCGACGCTGTGTACTACTACGGGCAAGTCGCCAGCAGAGCTGCTCCTAGGTAGAAGGCTGGTAACGGTGCTGGACTATGTCCACCCAGACAAAATGCCAAACCGTAATGCTAGAGCACCTCCACAGGCAGAGAGCGACTCTACAAGGTATTTTGCTCCTGAAGATTTGGTCTGGGTGAGAAATTATGCCAGAGGTCTCCTGTGGGTGCCAGGGTTGATCACCAGAGCGTCTGGGCCAGTCTCTTATTACGTGACCATTGAAGATGGCAGGGTCTGGCGTAGGCATGTGGACCAACTGAGACGCAGAGCGCCCAGTAGAGTTGGTACAGGTGTGGGAGAATTGCAGCCCGAGAGTGACACTACCCCCATGAATGAGTCACAGCTGCAAGATCAGAGCGGAGATGCCCCAGGAATGCAGGTACCAGTGGCTTCAGCAAATGAATCTGCTCCTGCAAGTCCTCATGGTGCCGAGGAACAGATCAGGGACACTGAGTTGTCTGAAACCCCCTCCGTGTCAGACGAAGCTATTACAGTACACTCTCCACCACAGACACTGCCTGCTGAAGCCCCTGCAACACCCGTAGTCAGGAGATCAATTAGAAGTCGCAGGGCCCCACAATATCTAAAGGATTACGTGTGCTGTGCCCACCATGGGGGAAGGGGTGTTGTGTATTGATCTGTATTCCTATTATCTGTACTTGCTTATGTTGAAGTAACTGCCTTCCTGTTCCAAAGGGAACAGGCCTATTGGTTTATTCAAGTTGCTGCATTTGGATCCTCAATCCTATTGGTTTCTGCCAAAAGGCAGCTTTGTGATTGGTTGTAATTGTTCCCTCCAAAATGTATCTTTTCCTAGCCAGTCCTCCCTCCTATAAATGTAGCTCCCTCTCCCCAGTCCCCAGTCTTGTTCTCTCCTGAATAAAGAGCTGTTACACTAGAAGCTGTCTCCAGCCTGCTATGTCAAAGAGCTGAAATCACTCGCTGAAATCACTAAACCCACGTCACAACATTAGACACCATCTTGGATCGGCTTTCCATGCTACTCGTGGGCAGGGGTGTCACCACTGCCTAGCAGGCACTGACATTTGCTTTGGCAGCGAAGAAGATACGTGCCGAGCACTAAAAAATCTTTAAAAAGGGAGAGGCTATACCACTTTATATTTATTAGGAAACAGGAAATCTGAAAAGAACAAGTGAAACAAACAGTTATTTGTAGGAGGAACCATTCTGCCAGATAGTGAGGCCCTAAACCATTTAGGGCTTTGTATGTTAACACTAGAAGCTTGAAGTCAATGCGGATATTATTGTTCAGACAACACAAGGATGAAATCTATTTATGTGGGCTGCAAAGTGAGTCTTTTACATTTTTAATTTTTTAAAAAACTCGCTTCTAAAATTGATTCAAATCAATGAACTTTTGTGGATGTGAGTATTGCTGCCATTTTAAGTTGTGCCTATGTGGGTTTTGGATAGAAGTAAAAGGTTAAGGTAAAGGTTCCCCTGCACTTGCATGCTCATCGTGTCCAACTCTAGGGGCGGTGCTCATCTCCATTTCCAAGCAAAAAAGCCAGTGTTGTGGAAGTCTGTGGCCATGTGGCCAGCATGGCTGAATGCATTTCTACACACGGAGCACTGTTTACCTTCCCACATTTTATGGTGGTACCTGTTTATCTACTTGCATTTCCATGCTTTTGAACTGCTAGGCTGGCAGGAGCTGGAGTTAGCAGCAGGAGCTTACTCCGCTGCATTGCACCTGGGATTTGAATTGCCAAGGTGCTGACACTGCAGTTGACTTTCAGGGCTCTAGCCCGTGGAACCACCACACCCCTTTTGGGTGGCAGGGGGAACCACAATTTTCCTTTTAAATTTTGTTAAAATCTTTCTTGTTTATTGCTGCATCACTTCATCAATATGCTTGGGATTACCACCACCTACCCCATTTGAGCAGTGAAGATGCTGGCTGCAGAGTGGGTGCAGGAACAGCACAGAAGGGGCACAAAGGAGGCACAAAGGAGGATGGTCCGAACACCGAAGACAAAGCCCCACAAAGGAATTGAAAGCCTTCTCCCCCCCTTTTCTAATTTTTTCATCATTAATTGGTTTGGGTCACCTATACAATGCTAGCCATGGTTTCTAATGGCTATTATGACACCAGATGGCGCCTCCTAGACACTCAATTTACTGAGGTATCACTATTTATAAATAAATAAATAATTAATTAAATAAATAAATAAATAAATGAAAACCTTTATGAATAGCATGCTCTTAAAACAGACAGGAAATGAGTTGATTTGTCCAGTGCAAATGCCAAAACCGGTTTTGATAAGAATGATATTTTAATAAAGCTTATAACTGCCATTGACAAATAAAATGGCAGCGATTGTGTTCTCTTTCTGTGTTTCCCCCTTTCCATTCTCCCCCCTAAGAGTGTTATCTAAAAGCCAGCACTCCACTCAGGAATGTGTGTCCTGTTAGGCAAAGCCATAAATAAGTGCCTAAATAAACACTTAACTGTGTTGGAAGACCATTAGCGGAGGTGTCCGTGCTGGAGATAAGCCAGAAGCCTTCGAAATAGCCATCGATTGCGGAGCTGTCAAGCACTCCCGTCTCGGAGCGGCGCGGAGTCCTGGGAAGTGCAAGACAGGTGGCGCCAGAGCGCAAGATGAATGTCTTCCCCTATCAATTTCCTTTCAAAATTGATTTGTAACAATGTGTAAACTATGTATTCTTTGTACTTTCTTTGTAGTTTTACAAGCGATTTATGGCTCGCAGCTGCATCCTTATCAATTTAGATAGAGGAGGGGCTGTGAGCGAGTATATTCCTTATAAAAACTTTAGAGTTTCTTTGTCCTACGCCCCAGTCTTTCCGACTTTACTCGGCTGGGCGCCTCGCTGCAGCGATCCAATAAAGCCTTTCTCCGTTCTTTGAACTTTGGCGTGTCTTTCATCTCTCGCCTCCACGAAACCACGGCAAGGTATCCCGGGGCGTTGCTTACAGTTTAAACCACTAGGAATAAACCAATCTCCACTCAGTGCAAGTGAATGCGGCTACCCATTTAAATATTACATGACTTGAAACTGATTTTTAAACTGTTTGAACAGAAGTGGATTGAAATGGCCTGAATAATCACAGCCTAAGCAGCTGTTTTGCAATCCTCTCCATCAATTGTCTTACAATGGTCAAGCAAACATTCCGTCTCCATGGTTCCTGCCCTCAACTCGTGGGGAAAACCAGCCATCAGTTCCTGTTAAACCCATTCCTCATAGAGGAGTTAGAAAAGCCAGCCAAGATGTGAGATGCAAAGGTCATCACTATCATTCCCATGAAGCTATTAGCTATTTCTTAGGGTGTCTTAGCAACCTCAAGGCCTCCTGGCTGGTCTCAAACCTGAAACAAAGAGGCTGAAGGAAAGCAGGTCAAGCTACAGTATAACATTCAGGGCCATGAGGGAGTTGAGTCATGGCAATTGGACTGCTTTTCTTGTGGGATCAAACAAGAACCCCCAAGAAAAGAAGACCAGTTGCCATGACTCAACCCCCAGATAACCTCACCTGGATGACCGAGAATCTCCACAGACATTTTCAGGGCCCTGGTTTCCTTAAGCCAGCCAAAGATGGGCACATTCGTATCACATTAGACGTTGTGGCTTGTTTTGTTTATGGCCAGGTGCTTGATTTATTAGTAGAAACAGCCAAGTCTCCAACTAATTATTTTAGGAGATAAGACTGTATGTATATTTACTTTTCCATCCCTTTTGCCAGCAGACCTAATATCTACTATATCTAGCAAATACATCTTATAATAATGGATAAGCCATACAGTTTCCCTTTGTTTATATGCTGCATGATTTTTCTATATGGAAATTTTGTAACATGCAATTTTTAATTGTTTTTATAAATGTGAAAAAATTTACCTTCATTATATCTGCAGGTTATATATTACACCTGAGTTATGTAAGTTATATATAAGCTGTTAAATAAATAAATAAATAAATAAAACAATGTCTCAGTTGCATTTTACATCATTCTTTTGCTTCCTAGCTGATTGAAGAAGTACCCCTAGATCAAAAGCCGTGCTTCTTTTTGATATGCAAGGGGCCAAATTTTATGGTATGAAATTAGGAAACTGACTTTCATAATTCAATTAAAGTTGTTTTTGTGAAACTGTCACAGTTTTATGCCCCATCCACCCCTTAATTTCTTCACCCACTCCTTGGGATTTTACACACACTGACACACACATGCACAATGGTATGCAGCATTTTAATACAGCCAAGCCTGCTTCAAAAATGCCTCAAAGAAAATGTGTAGCTGTTAAGGGTGTTCCTTCTGGGAAATGTGTCACCAGGTTATTGTCACAGGGACTGGCTCATTCCCTGTTCTAAAGAGAGGTATTTCTCCCAGTTACTATGGCAACTCAGAATGTGTCACTTTGGAAACCTGAGTTCAGAATCAAGCCAGAGAAATACATCAAGGCTGTTCTCTGGGTGGTGCCATTGACAGTTCAAGAAAGCGGTGTGGTCCAGGATAGGACAGACAGAAAGAAAGCAACCGGAGGTGGAGGGGGCTGGCACAGGCCGCAACGGCTCTTTCCATATTTATGCACAGTCTGGAGACAGTGAGGGAAGCAAAACATTTCTCTCTTTCATGTAGTGCCAGCTCTCACACTGACTCCGTGAAATCGACAGGTAAGTGGTGTAGTGGACAGAGGGGCCAGGACTTGGAAGAATGGGGTTTGAACCCCTGCTCAGCCAGGGAAACAGACTGGGGAAGTGAAACTAGGAAAACCCCTTCTTTAAAAAAATGTCACTTACTTTGAAAGCCCTGTTAGGGATCCTCTAAGTCGGTTCTGACTTGACAGCACACAACAACAACAGCAACAACCAACAGATCCAGGTCAGCCAAATGAACATATTTGTAAACCCAACATGAAAAAAAAAACCCTTCCAACATGCACCAATACATGAGCTGGCTGTTAGTTTCAATAGCCCCGCTTGGGTCTTTTCAGGAAGAAGGGAGGGGTTTAAGCATTTTAAAGAAAATAAAGAAATAATAAATACAGTGGTCCCCCGCCCTTTCGCAGTTCATATACTGCGGTCCCACTATATCGCGGGGCCACAGTACTGTATACAAAAAAAGGCCCACTGGGGTAAGGGGTGAAAATCCTGTTCAAGCCTCGCATACTTACCCCAGGAGAGGGGCTGCTCCAAACAGGCCTGCGAGGGCCTTCCCGGGCCTTCCGGAGGCCCCAAAAGGGCCTCCTTGCAAAGTGGAAGTGAGTTTCAGTAAACCGGAAGTCACTAGTGTGTTGCCAGAAATCATTTCTGAGGCCTCCAAGGGCCTTTCCTAGGCCTAGTGACTTATAGGAAGTCACTGCCAGTTTGCAGGGAGGCACTTTGGGGGCCTCCAGAAGGCCTAGGAAGGCCCGTTTAGGCCCATTCAGGACAGTGCCAGGATGGGGGTTAGTACAAGAGCCCCCAGCTAGGTGCTGCAAGCCTCACCCGACCTGCATCCGCATATCGCGGGTTTTCATTTATCGTGGGTCGGGTCGGGTTGGGTCAGGTCGGGTGCCTAACCCCCGCGATAGGTGTGAGGGGTCACTGTATTTCCTTTTTTAAGGATTAGGAAAATTCACACTGTAGAAGAATAGTTCTATTAGGATGGTGATAAAGTGTAATTGCTATAGGAATGCACCGTATGTCTCAGGGCACTAGATCCTGAAGACAGGGAAATAAGGTTGTAATATAAAGCAGTTACATGGGCATTTTTGGGGCGTGTGTGAATCAATGAACTACAAATGGTTCTTTTAATTTTGTTGCATGAATCAAGTTGCTTCTGACTTTTTGTCAGTCAATCAATTTTTTACTATTCAGTCACAGACTCAATAAAATACATTTAAAAAAACATTAAAAGCAGTTTAGACCCAACCAAAACTAACATATATATTATAAAACAGAGGCTCTTACATGCTCTTTGTGCAGAAGCAAGAAACTTGCCCACTTTTTCTGTATTGGACTTTTTCAGGTCTGCTAAAAATATTTTAGATACCATTCCAAGGTCATACATGGGAAATCTCTCATTATGGGGTTAAGAAGTCTAGTGCGATCATCCCTGTAAAAACTGCATATGAAAAGGATATGCTCCATTATTTCCACTTCTTTGCCACTGCAGGGGCATTATTGATTTTTATATGGTACATCATAGTAGCCTCCCTCTAAAGCTGCAGGTGGAAGGAAGTTGAATCTCGTTCTTGAAAAGGCCTGCTGATATTTTGGAATGATCAAATTTTCTAGATACTCGGCACTTGGGTAGAATTCATTGTTTAAACCAAACTTCCAAAGGTGAGCAGGTTTTGTGGCCATTTGATATGGAATACTGGAAATCAACCCCTTTAATCTGATTTTCTAAGATGGACTTGACTATCTTGAGCTTATAGGCATGCAGAAAGTCCACAGAGAGACCGAAGATATGCAATTTAGTAGGAAAGATTTTTAACCAGGAACTTGTGTAGACATCTTTCTGCAGCAGGTGCAAATATGCCACAGAAATGTCAGTATCCAATATCTGAAAGTATTTTAGTCCAATATCTGAAGACATGCAGCCAGGCAGTGGATTACAGTGATGAAATGCCTGCCTCAAAGTGTAAAACAGCTGAAGGGACACATCTTGGTGTACCAAGGATAGATCTTTAAAATGTTGTGAGAACACTTTCAATATTTGGGTGAAAAACACCCAAGATTCAGACTGGAATTGGGTGGGGTGTCACTGCATTGCCTATCTCAGTGTTCCATGCCCAAGATCTTGCATTTTTGCCTGCAGTCCCATAACAAAGAACAACATCTCGTACAGAGGAAAGACGATCGGTTATTTCTTCTTCTGGAAGTTGTCATGGCAACTGGACTTCTTTTCTTGTGAGATTGGAATATTTTACTACTCATCCAAGCAGCTTCGTCAGTTTCAGGAAACTTAGTGGCCACTTCATATCTCTACCAGGAAACCCACAGATAATGACCAATACTTAATAGGTGTTGGGAAGGGTTGCATGCACCCCAGGCCATTTTACGTCTAATGAGCCTATTTAGACCAGGATGATGTGAAAGCAAGGTGAACTATAAATTGGATGCCTTGCCACTAACTTTCCTCAGACTGACAAAACTGCTTGGATAAGTAGTGAAATGTTTCAAATTCACAGTAAGTCCAGTTGCCATGACTCAACTTCCAGATAACCTCTCCTGGATGACAGAGTCTTCACAGATATATTTCCTCTCGTGACTATGGAGACAGTCAGGGACTTTAGAAGCTTAGATTCTTCTGGGTCCAAGTCAACTCTTAGCCCAGCTGTAGTTTGTCGATGTTGCCCTATTAGACTCTGGCTGGGCTTCTTATGTTGCTTAATTTTCGTGTAATTCTGATTGCCTAATGAGCCAATCTCATCCCGTCTTCTGTTGTTTCTTGAGCATTTATGAATAAAATGAGAGGAATATTATTTTCAAAGAGCCTGGGTGAGGCACACTATCTGAGGCACACTTAAACCTCCATGCACTTCCATAGCTGAGGGGAGATTTGAACCCAATTCTTTTGAATCTGGGTCTGACACTATCCATTTCATCACACTGGTAGTCATTTGTTACTCTCACCTCCTGGCCAAGTACTCAAGTCATGTTAATTAGACCTCTTTTCCAACACTAGGGAAAATGCTCTCTTTACCCTCTACCTCCCTTATCTTGCAAATGTGCTTGTTTTCTGATTGGTGAGCAAGAGATAAACACAAGCTGCCATGCACTCATTTCCACTTCTTGTGGCAAAGGAGAAGTCAGCATCGTTTTCTGTTCCGCATATAGCAGCTGTGGCCAGAGTGGCCTCTGTATCTTATTTCAACACTGTCAATCGTAAAATCACACAATTGGTTTTTATCATACATGGTGCACATGTAAAGAAGTAAAAGTATCTTGGAGAAGGTACACAAATTTTTTACAAAAGATGTTGCTATGTATTTTGCTATTTTAGCCTGATTTTTTTAGTGAATATATGCTGGAATTTGGAGACATTAAAATGAGACATTTAGTAATACATGTAGTAACTGCAGCCAGAATTTTATATGTGATAATTGGAAAAAAAACTGATAGAGAAATATCTGGAAGTCGTGGAGATGGAAATATCATCAGAAAAGTTAAAGGATTTATCAGTGACAAAAGCATGTGAAAGCTGGGAACCATTATATGGGGGATTTGTAATAAGTTTTGAAGGAAAACTAGAAAAATGTAATGGAAATAGATGGTAAAGAAAATTAACAAGAACAACAATGATTTGACAGTAAGGTTAATGCATTATAAAATATAATATGCTGGAATAAGGTTAAAATGAAGAATGTTATTGTACCCTTCTTCCTCCAAAACCCATTCTCTTTCTTCATTTTTCCTTTCACCGTGTCCCCTTCTTTTGACTCTACCTTCCTTCTACCTCCCTTTTCTTTTTACTTTGTATAAAATAAAAATAAAAATAAAATCACACAGTTGGAAGGGCTCTCAAGGATCATTTAGCCCATCCCATACAAAACATAGGCTGCATATGTTGACTGCCTTAATCCATCTCTGCTGCCAAGTTTTTAAGTTCTAGCATTGAGTCCAAGCAGGGTCTGGGGCTGCAATTAATTTCCATCTCTTGAAGATGAAGCCCCATTACTTTGCCAATGATGAAAGAAGAGATAATCTTTCAATATTTTACAAGCATCTCAGTATTCTCCTTTATTCACATCCACGTTCATGCAATGTCTGCCAAAATCAAGCACATGTAAGATGGTTTGCACTGTGCTTTGAATGGCAGATCAAAAAGTTGTTCAGCTGCATTTGTACATTGTAATCTAGAGGTATCTTCTACTTAGCTAATTAAGGCATAAGAGCTAATTAAGGTGCTCGTTAAATGTTCATTTTGTTGAACGCGTTGCCAGAAAAGCAGAGCGTTGGCTTAAGTTTACAGCTTCCAGATCCTTTTCAAACAAATTTCCAGAGCAATTGCTGCAGTAGGCTGTCACAGTAAAAAAACAATGAAAAACCTGCAGCACATGAACATTTAAAAACAATTTCAGCTGAGGTAGATCTTGCATTAATACCTTTTCTCACCTACAGAGTTTTTTTAGGGGGAGATTATATTGTCCTCAGTCCTTAATCCTCCCTCCTTTCTGCACCACTTCTTCCATAATTTCCTTTACTGCTGAAAATACATTAAGGTAGAGATGGGGGGAGTTACATATAGACTTTGGATTACTCAACTGAAGCTTGTTGGCACATGGATTATAGGAAAGTTCCTTGACTACTCCTGCAGTGTGTGCGTGTGTGTGTGTGCATGTGCGTGTGTGTGTTACACATGGTAGAGACAGGGACTGTACAGAGTAGAGATGGGCACGAAGCAAGTCATGCCAGGTCATCAAAAGCCATATGCATGGCACCACTGCTGCTGCCCATTCCCTCCCAACATCCCCTGCCCCACTCACTAGTCAGTCAGTACACACTGCCTGGGAATTCCTATGTTGGAAGAGGCTCCAGTCCGGGCAAGAGTATGGATCTCCCTTCTCTGCTTCCTCCAGCAGCCGCCCACTCAGAAGTGAAGGTGGAGCAGGGATTGTTAGAGGAAGTGCCAGTAGTAGTCATTTGGCTTTTTCTGTTGGCCACTCTTCTCCCAGCCTCGTGGCGTAGTGGTTAAATACTTGTACTGCAGCTAAAACTGTGCTGATGACATGGGGTTCATTTCCAGGCAGAAGGCTCAAGGTTCACTCAGCCTTCCATTCTTCTGAGGTTGGTAAAATGAATACCCAGCTTGTGGGGAGGGGGCATATGTCGCCTGCATAATTACTTGAAAACTACCCAGAGAGTGCTTTAAGTGTTATGGGGTGGTATAAGCAGCACACTTTACTTTTTCTTTGCCCAGTGGTAGGGAACTGTGAACCTTACTGTGTTCATGATGATTCTGGATATCCCATGTGCACCTTATGAGAATTTTGCTCCCTTTCACACAAGGGTCAATGCTGATCTCCCACATCATTTTGTGATTGCAGGAGATGAGGGCCTGTCAAAAATTAAATATATAATTGAACCCTCTGAAGGTAGGGTTAATTTCCCTGCAAGGTACTGGTCCTCTGCGATCTCACCATTATTATTGCTACTCAACTGTGTGAATTAGATCCTAGATCTCTGAGCTTAAATCCTTATGGACACCACGTGAGGTGTCTCCAAAACCTGCTCTTCTCCCACAAAAATCCAGAATCCAGAATCCTGTTACCTGTTGGTACTTGCATAAGAGAAACCACAACAATCTTGACATCAGTTTAAAAAAACCTTTCTGGGTTTTTTAAACTGATCACTTGGGAAAGTGATATTTCCTTGAAAGATAGGACTCCTTTGTTGTAGCAGTAGTTTTTATCCTTGTGGGCCTGCCTTCAGACAACCTGTTAATAATCCACTTGCAGTTTGGAGAAGATTGATTGTTTATGGTCCAAAAACAGGGAAGTAAAACCTTTTTCTGAGCACAAGCCACCTCTTGGGTGCTAGAAAGAGATTTTATATATATAATAGCAAATTGCATGCAACAAATATTATGTACAGTTACTAGTTAAGAACATAAGAGTTGAATCCAACTAGATGTCCCTGGAAAGTCATTAAGTAGGATTTGTGTTGTTGCCCTGTTTACAGAGGCAGCCTGTCCTCATTCTTGAAAGGCATATCTATTCTTGATGACTAGCATAACTGATTCAACCTGTATGACACAGGACATTCTTGGAACAAGGAAGGAATTCCATAAGTGTAGAAAAATGGATCATAGAATCCTAGAATCCTAGAGTTGGAAGAGACCTCAAGGGTCATCCAGTCCAGCCCCCTGCCATGCAGGAACCCTCATCACAGGTCGCACAACAGCATAGCACAACCCTCTCTCACTTCCTGCAGCTGACAAATTCCCTTGCCTTGTTTTATGATTGGGCGTTGAAAGGTAAACATGAGCTTTGTCAGTAAGGTGCAGGAAACCCTGGAGTAACTGTGTCACCAAAACCCTATTGTGTTCCCCAAAAAGAACATGGTTGTTACCTTGGTCAGTGCTCACAAAACCCTCCATGATCTCATTCAACATCTAAGTGATCACATGATCCTCCAAGTCGCCACGGGATTTATTCAGATTGCTGAAGGTCTTGGACAACTGTTTTCTTGATTTAGAAAGATGCCTAACAAGGGGCAAATTGAATGTAAGTGGATTGTATTTTATCTTAATATCCATATCTGATGTTGATCTGTAGGGTCTATTTCATTTTTTAGGCTTGCTGTGTTCCCATATTTGTTATTTGAAAACAAGACCAACATGTCCAAGGACAAATTGGCTGGAGATCACATTTGTGCCAAGCCAGAGAGGCTCCGGGCAATAAGTCATCTCTTGAAACAAGCCCCGCCTGGAGAGTTCAAAGAGGTTTTCAGTGACTTGCGTGCGTTAGTGGCCGATGATGCCATGATGTGTGAAGAAGCAGCCAATCTTTGTGCTATACACAACAAGGACCATTTCACCCCAGTCAAAACAGAGAGATGTGAGGTCTTGCTGACACGCCACAATGAGCTAGAGGACAACTGCTTTCTGGACCCTCAAAACCAGGTCTCCTTCAAGTATGATCATTTGAGGGAGGTGCTGAGCGACTTTCAGGATCACCCTGAAGATGACAAGAAGGGGGAGCTGTGGAGGAGAGCACTTCACGAGGGCCTGAAGGCCTACGTCTCCAGCCATTACCCTCAGGGATTTTGTAGTGTCTTCATCAAGGACACGGCAGTGCGGAAGATCTTTGTGGCTTGCATCGAAAGTCACCAGCACAAGCCCTTGGCCTTCTGGAACGGCCTGTGGAAGTCAGAATGGACTTTTGCCCTGGTCCCCACCTCTACTTCCACTGAGGTGAGCGGAACCATCACAGTTCAAGCACACTACTTTGAGAACGGCAACGTGCATTTGATTGTTGTCAAAGATGTAGAAGAGACACTGCTGGTTGCTGATGAGACACGGACGACCCATGATTTTGTGAAGCTGGTGGAGAAGGTGGAAGATGAAATCCAGAAGGGGTTGATGGCAGAGTACCGGCACATGAACGGGACCTACCTGAAGTCATTCCGGAGACAGTTGCCTGTCACTCGCACCAGCCTTGATTGGGAGAAGATGGTGACAACTAGGGTTCTGGAAGCTGGTGTTGGCCAGTGAAAGTCTGGCATCTGCCTAGCAGGCCAAACACAGGAGGAAGAACAACAGCCTGAGGAGTGTGGTTTGTTTCAAAGTATATAACAAATGAGTAAATAAAGCAAGAGTTACTTGATGAAATCGAGACCAGCCAATGGCGTTTGTACTTTCAAATCCTAAGGGTTCTTTTCCTGGAAATTAGAAGGAGAACATAAGCACCATGCCTTGCAAAGCTGGGCATAGAAACATGGGGTGCAGGGGAAGGCATGCAGCGCTATGCAGTGCAATTCTGCAAGAATGTATAACAAGTGCAAAAGGTAGTGCTGGCATGGAGTTCAGCATGGCGTAAGCTCAGCTTTCATCAGTAGGCCTTCCTCAGTAGGCCTTCTGGTAGTGAATCTGGATGTTTAGAAGCAAGCCAGGGCTAGTGCACAGGCTTACTGCTTTATACTAGGACTGGCATTTGTCTTTCCCTTTAAAGGGTCCTTTATAAGTACAGCATGTGCAGTACCTAGTGCAATCTCATCCTTTGACTGTACAGTACCATTATTCTCCAGATGTTTTGTCTTCTTTTAATGCCGCACCCCCACCTTTTGCTAACGTGATTGTAGGTCCTCTGGTGCTGACATTTGAAATGCATATTTTAATTCTTCTCTAGACTAAGGTGAGATTACTCTTTAATTTTTTTAACAACAACAAAAAAATCTGATCCACAGATTTCTCAGCCAGCATTCTGGGAGTTATAGCCCTATGAAACAACTTTTCCAAGCTCAGTTTTTCTCAATACACTGTTTCTTGGTTTATCAAGTCTTTAACCTCTCCAAGTCCCTTCAACCTTTAATGTGCCATGTTCTGGGACACTCAATATTAAAAAAAAAAAAAAAATCAAGTGTGTGGAACTCCTTCCCGCAGGATGTGGTGATGGCATCTGGCCTAGATGCCATTAAAAGAGGACTGGACCAATTTCTGGAGGAACTCCTTCGCAGGTGACAAGCCATAATAGGGATCCGTGTGATCTCCATTTTTAAAAGGAGGATATCTCAAAATGCCAGACACAGGGCAATGGCATCAGTGGACTGGTATCTAATTGTCTCATGTGGTCCCAGAGACACCTGGTGAGGCCACTGTGAGATACAGGAAGCTGGACTAGGGTCCCTGGGATGATCCAACAAGGTTCTTCTTATGTTCTTTTCTTATGTGCACCAATCATCTCTGACTCATTGCGTTCTTTTTCAGGGTTTCCCAGATAAGGGAATACTCAGAAGTGGTTTACCATTCCTTTCTTCTGGGGGAAGCTCTGGGACTGTACAGCTTGCTCAAGGCCACACAGGCTGGCTCTATTCAGAGAAGGCCCAGCGGGGAATTGAACTCCCAACCTCTGGCCCCACAGCCAGATATCTAAATCACTGAGCTCTCCCGCCAAATCAAAGATACTGAAGGTTTGATATTTTGTGGGTATATTACTGGAGAAGAGAGACATCAGTCAGGAAGGAAAGGGACAGATTTCTATGGACTAACTGTTCTCTTAATTGGAAAGGTCTTGTGATCCTAGAATATACGGTACATTTGTGATATTAAATTTCAGAAAATGCCAACAGTTTTATATTATCACTCTCAGAAAAAATTGACATCATCCTATAGCTTAACCCTGAGTAGGTGGGCTATTTCAATTTATTTTTGGGGAAAGTCATTTTGCTAATTGCTTATTTGAAATGAAGTGTAATTAGGACTGGGATAAGAAGAAGACAGCATGGAAGAAGTTATTTCTTGGCTACAGAACAGATTAATACCAGGGATCCTTCATTATTCTCTATCTCTGTGAGGCATGGGAGATAATTATAGAGGAGGAAGAGCATATTCTCATTTATGAGTTTTTAATGTGAAACTGATCAAGGTAACATTAGTTATTCTGCAAGGTTTTTCCTCCTCACAGCTCTTTTAAGGAGGTAGTTAAAGCAGCAGTTAAAAACATCCTCCTTTTTTCTGAACTGCCCACCTCGTACATTACCCAGAGCAGCTTTCCCAAAATAGGTCCTTAGGCAGGATGGGGAGGATTCTACATTGGCACCGGACATGTTTATATGAATACTTAGTGTTAGGATGCATGCATGTGCTTACATAGACTAACCTATCGTCTCCTCTCCCCAAACACACACATACACACCCATGGGACCCTTGTGTGGCTGGAACAGAAGCCGGCCCAGTCTGATTGCTATGGTAACTTTTCTTCTTAGGTGAGATGCACAGGGCAGACTCAAGGTAAAGGTCATTCCTGTCAGGGAAAGGTGGGCATGGGTGGAGGCTCTTTAACAAGCCCCCTGGGGACTGACATTTGAGAGGGGGCCAAATTCTTTGATCCGGGGAAGTAAGAAGTAAGAAGGATGTTTTTCTCAGCTGGGGGTCCACCCAACTCTTGCTGCTACAGCTGGAGAATCAGTTGTTTGACCTCCCATTTCCATAGTTTCCTCTGCAGACATGTTGCAAGTGCCTGAATCCTGGATCCTTCTCTTGGTTACACAGCACAAGCTAAGCTCTTTGCCTCCAGCCTAGACCTGAGGGGCATCAGCCAGCTTTGCTGCTCTTGACCAGGCCCATGTAAGCCCTGACAGACAATGAAGAAACAAGCTTAGGTCTTCAAGGGCCAGTGCGGTCTAGGGCAGCTGTTCCCAACCTTGGGTCTCCTGCAGTTCTTGGAGTAAAACTCCGAGAAACCTTCACCCCTAGCTGTGGTATCTTGGAGTTGCAGTTCAAAAACATCTGGGAACTCAAGGTTGGGAACCATTGATCCAGGTACTACAAAGTTGACTAGCACTTGAAGATTCATTCTGGACTCTCTGGCACAATGAAGCTTACCTGCTGACATTGGACAGTCACTCAAAGGCTGAGATACCTTGCTGGCACAGTAAATGGGTGGCGAAAACAGCTAGATAGGTTGCATTGACGTCACTGCAGGAAAGACAAGATATAAATGTAATGAGCCAAATGAAAGACTGTAGCGTTTACCTGTAGGGATGAATAATGCATGAGAGGTGTTTGAACTGATTGGTGGATTTGTAAACCAATGAGAGAGTCTGGGGTGTGGCTTGAGAGGATTTAAGGCATTGCTCAGCACTGTTTTAGGCAGATAGGGACTGACAGAAAGACCGACAATTGCAGATAGGATCAGATATGGACTGGCACTGTAAGAGAAAGACAGATAGGGCTAAAGAAGAGAGAGGAGTTTTAGAGTGTCTGTGAAGAAAACTGAGTGTTTAGAGTTTGTAAACTTGGGAACCGGATGTTCATGTATTCAGCTTTGTTAGGAACCAAACTTAAGGGGGGTTGTGCTATAGAATCATAGAAACATAGAAACATAGAGTTGGAAGA
This sequence comes from Phrynocephalus versicolor, assembly GCA_023846285.1. NCBI lineage: Eukaryota > Metazoa > Chordata > Lepidosauria > Squamata > Agamidae > Phrynocephalus > Phrynocephalus versicolor. The sequence goes on from JAHTLZ010000102.1 coordinate 1,221,176, forward strand.
GACCTCAAGGGCCATCTAGTCCAACCCCCTGCCATGCAGGAGCCGCATCACAATATTTCTGACAGATGGCCATCCAGCCTCTGCTTAAAAAACCTCCAAAGAAGGATACTCCATAACCCTTTGTGACAGCATATTCCACTGCCGAACAGCTCTGTCATGAAGTTCTTCCTAATGTTCAAATGGAATTCCTGTAGTTTGAAACCATTGCCCTGAGTCCTAGTCTCTGAAGCCATGGAAAACAAACCTGTTCCCTCTTCATAGCTATCATATCCCCCTCTCAGCCTTCTTTTAGAGAGGCTAAACATTCCCAGTTCCCTAAGCCGTTCCTCATAAGACATTTCCTCCAGACCTTCAACCATCCTGGTCGCCCTCCTCTGCACCCGCTCAAGGTTGTCAACATCCTTTTTAAACTGAGGTGCACAGAACTGGACACAGTACTCCAGGTGGGGTCCGACCAGAGCAGAATAGACTGGTACTATCACTTCCCTTGATCTAGACACTATATGGTTCTGTTGATGCAACCAAGAATCGCATTGGCTTTCCTGGCCGCCGCATCACACTGCTGACTCATGTTCAATTTGTGGTCCATCAAGACTCCCAGAACCCTTTCACAGGTACTATTCTCCAGCCAAATGTCCTCCATCCTTGTAAGGATGGAGATGAACAAGATATTGTTGTTGGGTCTTCCGCTGTCAGAGATAAAGGATTGGTCACAAGAGAAGAAAATAAGAAGGAAGAGGGAATTCCAGGGGAATTATTCTTTAGAACAGGAGAACCTTCAGAAACCAAAGCGGCTAGAGAGACAGAAGGAGATAAGGGTAGAAGTATAGTCCAGGAAAGTTACTTGGCTGTAATTCAGAAGGTATACATTAAGA
>JAHTLZ010000102.1:1231128-1257024 GCA_023846285.1 Phrynocephalus versicolor
ATGGGCAAAGGAGGCAGAAGGGCTAGATGACAGAATTGGGGTGAGAGGGGGGGGACTGGGCTCCCTGAGTTGCATCCCTGGCCGGCTTCCCCGCGGCGGGTGCATAAAGGTGAGTGAATTCTATATATATATATATATATATATTATATTTCCATAGTGACTCATCAATTCCCCCCCATTGGAAGTTACATTATAACTGAATTGCTTGTTTACAATGAAGAAGGACCCACAGATGCAATCACAAAAGTTAATTCATATTATGATGATGTCAAGGTTTTTTTAATAGTGCCAAGGACGCTAGGAACTTCACGCCTGCAAAATCCATAGTATTATGAACTCCGATTAGAAGAAGAGTGGAATGCCTTCATTGACCTGTAACGATCCAACTGTAAGTTGCATGGGGTCCAGGTCTGAACTTGGCTTCTCTCTCTAGACAAGTGGTTCTCAGCCTACGGTCCCTGGATTTTCTTGAAGTATGACTTACAGAAGCCTGTGCTAGCCAGGATTTCTGGGAATTGTAGCACAAGAACATCTGGGGACCCAAGACTGGGGACCACAGCTCTAGGCAATGCTGACTGATTCTTTGATCTGATTTAAAAACAAAACAAAACAATATCTTAACAGAAGTCAGGATAACCATTGTGGTCCCAGGGACAAGTTCCTGCACTGAAACTCCAAGCAGGAAGAAATGAGGAAATAAGTAGACCTTGAGGGGAATTGCAGCAGCCATGAAGAAGGAGAGGAGGCTCTGTTTGAATTGCTGTATTGATGGCTATTCCTCCCCTGAAATGTGGAGGTAGCACTCAGTGCTCAGCAGAAGTGCCCAGCTTCTGGATTTCTGAATCCTAGCTAAGGAGAAGCAAAGGCAGAAGCAGCCGGGAGAAATAGCATCGTGAAGCAAACTAGCTATGTGCTTCTTCAAGATGAGAGACAGCGGTGGAGGAGGGAGGGACATGGAGGAGCAACAAGAAAAAGCACCTCTGGGACCAAAGAGCTGAGCATAAAGGTTGAGGGGTAATTAGCAGGGAAACCGAGGCCATTAAAGCACATTCCAGCTGTCAAGACAGTTACCATCAAGAGAAGGCTGCCATGCATGGTGTTCATTTTTTCTTTTCACACTTAACTCAAGATAACGGAGAAGTCTAAGATTAGGACTGACCATGTGTTGTATTGAGAGGTGATGTGGGGTGGTGGATAAAGATGTCAGACTAGGACTCAGAAGACCCAGGTTCAAATTTCTGCTTGGCTATGAAAGCTCATGGGTGGAAGAGGATGGAGACCCTTCTTGTGCACCTCACCTATCCTGAAAACTTTTCTGCAGTTGCCATGGAGTCAGAAGCAACTGGATGGCAGGAATTCCCAGATATAGGCTCAGGAGTTGTGGGACTTGCTGTCAAGTTGGACTTAAGTAGCACCAGTGACTTGACTCAGACTCAATTGTTGTTGTTGTTTTCAATGACTTGGACTTGATTTGCCACTAGGAACCTACCCACTCCTTTCCCTTTGTCTAATGAAACAAGGCTTGTTTTTAATAGAGACTTTGACTTGGGACTTGGTGCCAAAGACTCGCCAACATCCCTGGGAACCACCATGCCCTTCCTTATCCCTCACCCCTTACTTTCCTTCCTGCTTCTTTGTTAGGAGAGGGACTGACTCCCCCTGCCCAGTTTTCTGAACAGAGACAGGTGGCTGGGCACTTGAAAACGAGGCTGATTCCATACCTCTTCCTAAGGTCATGTTGGGAAAGTTTGGTGATCTCGGGATAGGGAGGGGTGGATGACTTTTGAACTGCAGCCCTTGCCACAGGGTCACACTGGATCCTGAAATGGTTTTCAAAACAAATCAAACATGAAAGTGTCTTGATGTCCATTTGCAGTTGGACTGGGGCACACGGTTGGAGGGCTTCAGGAGCAGAAAGAGCCTCCATCCTTTTTTACACTTTGACAATCAGAGGAACACTGGAAGGGTACTCTCTGGAGGCTCAGAAGCCTTTGTGGTCTCTGGCAAGAAAGCATGGCCCAAACTTGATTAAGACCTACTAGACTGGTCAGTGGTCTAGGTATCTGGCTACAGAGCCAGAGGCTGGTTCCCCACTGTCTTTCCTTGACGGTGGCTGGACACCATGTTCTATGGTCCCTTCTAGTTCTGTAGTTCTGAGAAGAGGAGGAGGAGGAGGAGGAGATTTCCTGCCGGCCCTGCTTGACTCACATCCGCCTTCCAGCCTCAGATTGCCTACCTCTCTCTGCCATTTTCGTCCCCAACAGAATCCTAAAGACATTTGCTTTCATTCAGGCAAGAAACCTTATTTTCCCCTTTCCATCTTCCAGGGTTAAAAATTGAGGAGGCATCTGACTTTTTAGATGACGTTCCATGATCAACAGTGTGGCATAGGACACTCCGGCAGTGACATCTAAATGACAAAGCCAAGAAACATTGAGGCTGCTCTGTTCATTCTGTCTTTGCAAGCCTTATTATCAGGGAGGGGATGATCCAGCCTGTTTCCCGCATAGCAGTGGTGGGGGAAATCTGACCCTTGGGTATGCTGCCGAACTACAACTTCCATCATCCTTCACCACCGGTGATCAGTGTTACATTCCAACACATCTAGGAGGCCCTACCCTGGGAAAGGATGGTATACACAATTTTCTGGCTTGTGTAGACTCTTATGTTGAACGGTGGAATGTCCCCGTCAACAAGTTCTGCTATTTCTCATGTCACCCTTGATGGTCACCATACACAAACACATAACATGGAGGCTAAATGGCATAGCAAACACTGTCTTTGCTTGACCAGTGCTGTGGATTCTAGATTTGAATTGAGGGGCAGAACTCCAAGATTTGAACTACTAAAGGGAGATCTCCAACCATGTCAGCCCTCTGAGTCAATGGCAAGCTCCAAGATTTTCTAGAGGAGTTTGTTATAAGAAACCATGTGTACATTTACAGTGTAGATCAGTGGTTCCCAACCATGGATCCCAAGGCGTTCTTGGACTGCAACTCCCAGAAGCCTTTGCCACTAGCTTTGCTGGCTGGGGTTTCTGTGAGTTGCAGTCCAAGAACATCTGCATGGCCTTTCTCAGTAAACTGAGAGGGGGTTGAACCCAGGTTTTCTGAGTCCTCTTCTAACTTTCTAATTAAAATATTCTACTGACATATTAAACCTAGAAGAGCATCTTAACACTAATTACAGTGGTGGGACAGAAAGAGTGGTGAATTGGGACTCTGGTGAACTGGGTTCAAATCCGCACTCTGCCATGGAAGCTCACCCAAGGGGAGGGATTCAGCAAAACAGTCTTTAAATATTTCTCATAGCTTCAAAACCCTGTTAGAGTCACCACACATCAGAAGTGGCTTAACAGCACTTGGGGTGGTGGTGGACCCTGTTACTCAACTTCTGGATAGCTCAGTGGCTTTGGTTTTCAGGCTGCCAATCCAAAGGTTGGGAGTTCTGTTCCCCCATTAGGCCTCCTTGACAAGGGTTGGACTTGATGATCCACAGGGTCCCTTCCAGCACTGCAATTCTATAAAATGATCATAGAATAGTGAAGTTGGAAAGGGTCTTATAAGGCCCTCAAGCCCAATTCCCCCCCCCATGCTGGAATACAAATCAAAAGATGATGACGACGACAACAACAATGATAAACATTCATTTTACTCTGAATGTCACTTCACAGATCACCTGTAAAGAACCTGAGGAACCTCAGAAACCAAAGGGTTAATTAGATCTGCTCAGCATCAGAGTGCAGTCAATTATGCTTATAACTGTCCTGCATTGCCAGAAACCAAAGGGTTAATTAGATCTGCTCAGCATCAGAGTGCAGTCAGTTATGCTTATAACTGTCCTGCATTGCCAGAAACCAAAGGGTTAATTAAATCTGCTCAGCATCAGAGTGCAGTCAGTTATGCTTATAACTGTCCTGCATTGCCAGACACCAAAGGGTTAATTAGATCTGCTCAGCATCAGAGTGCAGTCAGTTATGCTTATAACTGTCCTGCATAGCCAAGAGGTCTAGAACCTTAGTTTTCTGTATTTACTCTGAAAAATAAGGTGCTAAGGAAATTTAGGTAGGCTAGGTACCTTTAAGTTTGCAAATGAAGGGAGCTTCTGGATCAGGGTTCATCCAGCCAAGACAAAGCTCTTGCCATTCGTAATAATAATCCTAACCCTTGCAATGATTTTCTACCACTTCTTCCCTCTTTTTCTTCTTCTTGGGCACAGAAAGCCCATTAAGGAGAGCTGCACGGTGTCTATTGATCAACAAAGCTAGGTAGCCATCCATCTGGAAGCATCCTACGTGTCAGTATTTAACAGCTATGAGAGACTCTGAGACGCACTTGCCGAGCTTCACATTGGCAACTCTTCCTTCCCACAAAGAACGGGGCTGCTGCTGGATGGGACTTGAATGGGTTTTATTATGGGCCAGGAAGTTTAAATTTGGGGCCTTGGCAGAAGGATGCAATTCGGGCAGGACCGGCTGTACAGCTATTGCCCTTTGCCTCCAGCACAAAATCACTTTCCAGCAATGCCTGTGTGTGCTGGCCAAGAAGTAAGAAAGGAAGACAATGAGAATAGAGGAAGTGCACCATCCAGGAGGGAAACAGCAAAGCACACGAGGCTAGATTGCCGTGGCAAAGAGGAGCCATCCATTCTACAGCTATCAGACACGGTGTGGTCTTTCCTTGCCCAGGACTTGGGATACAGTAGGACCCAGTATCCACTGAGGATTGGTTCCAGACCTTCCCGTGGATATTGAAAACTGTGGATAACAAAGAACACCAAATATTCCCCAAACTGCTCTATTATGACAGTAGCTTGCTTTACCGCTGCTGAATTATTTCTTGAATTTTCCCTCTGCCAACCATGAATAACTGAATCAGTGGATACGGGGTCCTACTGTGTTTCATTGAACCATAGAGTTTGGAAGGGGCCTAGAAAACCCAGATCGAAACAGACAAAAAAAACAAACATTGAAAGGCCTTTGAAAGGCTTACTCCAAGGCAGTGGAAAGAAATCATCTTTCTCTACCACCATTGATTTGGTACAAAATCACCCAGAGCAGCTTTTCAGAATAGTCAAAAGTCTGCTACACACTGACCCACGGACAGATAACAAAGACCGCTCTATATCTTGTTGTGAAGAATTTGCACATTTTGCAAGCAAAATTGAACAGATCTGGTCTACCTTGGATGCTGCTATCGATCCAGAGCCTGTAAATAAAACACCTCACCCTCCTTGTCCTGTATTAATAATGGATGACTTTCAGCCCCTACAGCCGGATGATGTGGTCAGGACCCTTGGGGAGGTGAGGGCCACCACATGTGTGTTCGATCCTTGCCCCTCATGGATCATAAAACCTTCCAGAGAAGGTATGGCAGACTGGTTAGGAAGAGTAATGAATGCCTCCTTACAACAGGGCAGGATTCCTGCATGCTTAAAGGAGGCAATAGTAAAACCACTGTTTAAAAAAAGCCCTCCTTAGACCCAATGATACTGAACAATTACCAACAGGTATCGAATATCGCATTCTTAGGGAAAGTTCTAGAGCTGGGGCACACCGCTTTTCACCTCTCTCCATTGTGAAAAATGCCCATTGACACCTACTCTTTGTTTTCTGGATCTCAGCCAGTTCTCAATCCATGAGGACTTGCCCTCTTATCCCCTGACTGCAATTTTCTCAGCAGCCTTTGATGAGGGACTGTGTCTAAAGCCTTCTAAAAATCCAGATAGACAATAGCCACCTGTTCACCCAAATCCACGTACCTGTTCACTTTTTCAAAATGCTCTAAAAGGTTTGTCAGACAAGACTTAACCTTACAGAAACCATGCTGATTTTCTCTCAGCAAGGTTTGTTCTTCTATGTGTTTTAAGATTTTCTCTTGGATGAGGCTTTCCACCATCTTCCCTGGGACAGACATAAGGCTAACTGGCCTGTAGTTTCCCTGGTCTCCCCTCTTTCCTTTTTAAAAAATTGGTGTGACATCCGCTATCCTCCAGTCCCCTGGCACTGTGGCCGTTTTAAGAGACAAGTTGCATATTACCATTAAGAGATCCGCAATTTCCTTTCTCAGTTCCTTAATAACTGTTGGGTGGATGCCATCTGGGCCCAGTGACTTATTGATCTTCAATTTATCAATTAAACCTAAAAACCCTCTCTTTTAACCTGTATTTGATTTAATTCTTTAGTCAAGAGGGACTGGTGCAGCAGCGGAATCTGCCCAAGGTCTTCTGTTGTGAAGACAGATGCAAAGAACTCATTTAATTTCTCTGCAATTTCCAAGTCCTCCTTTATCTCCCATTTTCCTCCCTCACCATCCATAGGGCGAACCAGTTCTCTGACATTTTTTTTACTTCTAACATATTTAAAGAAGATTTTATTATTTCCCTTTAAATTGCTAGCCATACGTTACTCAAAGTCTTTCTTTGCCTCTCTTATCATCGTCTTACATTTATTTCGCCAGAGTTTGTGTTCCTTTATATTTTCCTCATTTGGGGAGGATTTCCATTTATGGAAAGACCTCTCCTTGTGCTTTAGAGCCTCTCTAACCCCACTCGCTAACCATGCCTGGCACCCTCTTGGACTTAGATGAACTCTTAGTTCTTTGTGGTATGCACTTCCACTGCGTCTCTACTACCGTTGTTTTAAACAGGCTCCTTGCACTCTGAAGAGAGTGGATTCTTTTTACCTTCCCTTTCAATGTCTTTCTAGCTAGTTTCCTCATCTGAGGAATGTCTGTCCTTCGGAAATCAAGGTCTTTGTGTTTGATTTGCTTGACACTCTTCTCACGACGTGCATGGCAAAGGAGATTGCAGCATGGTCACTGTTACCCAGAGACTAAGGGCCTTTTCACACGACCCCTAAGATCCGCTGGCCACCTAAACTCAGACCAGAGATCTTGGGGGTTCGTTGCTCTTCCTTCGTCCCCACCCCTTCGCACTTCCTTGCTCCTGTCTGCGTGAGGGGAGGGAGGAAGAAAGAGAGGAAAAAATGCAGGCTCACCTCCGAAGCCACCCGGAGCCCTGTCGTCGTCCTGATTCCTTCTCTTCTGTTTGTTTTTTTTTTGCCTCCTGCCCCAAGGCGGGAGGCAAAAAAAACAAACAGAAGCGAGGAGAGCCCCGCACTCACCAGTTTAAATCCAGACCTGGGGATTTTCACCCTCCTAGAGCAGGTACAAGAAAAGTGCGCTGGGACACGCTTAGATGGGCGTGGTCGCACTTAATTTCCTTCAAACTCCGGAGCTGGTGGGAAAACAATTGTAAGCTCTGGAGCTGGCAGCCATTTGCTGCGGAATTTAGGGGTCATGTACAAATACCCTCAGTGACATTCACATCCCTGACCAGGTTTGGATAGGGGATCTGTGTCCCTTTTGGTTTTACTAGACCTCTCAACTGCTTTTGATACTATAGACCAGTGGTGGCAAACCTCCAGTCCAATTCCAAGCGTAGATTGCCAATGACAATGGACTGTGAGAGCTGAGTTGTGTCAAAGGTTCTCCAACACTGCTATAGACCATGGCAGTCTCCTGACTCATCTCTCTCAAATGGGAATTGGGGGCACTGCATTAAAGTGGCTCCGGTCCTTCCTGCAGGAAATAATGCAGAAAGTGGTGTTAGGTGATACATGTTTGACAATACAGCTGCTGACCTGTGGAGTTCCTCAGGGTTCCCTTCTGTCTCCTATGTTATTTAACAGTTATATGAAACTACTGGGGGAGATTATCAGATTTTGGGGGTTAAGTGCGACCAGTATGCCGATGATACGCAGCTCTGCCTCTCGTCAGCTCTGAAACTACTATCTCAACTTTATGTGAGTGTTTAGCTGCAGTAATGAACTGGATGAGGATGAACAAAAACCCAGGCAAGACAGAGGTGCTCCTGGTCAGTCAAAGGGGACAACAAGGGGTAGGAATGCAACCTGTGCTGGATGGGCCAGGCTGTGGCCACGAGCACATTTGCACAATTACGTCTAGTACGCAAGTTAGGCCCATTTCTTAAGAAACCAGCTCTGGTGATCCCGGCTAGACTACTGTAATGTGCTCTGTGTGGGGCTGTGGGTAGGGTCCGTTTTGTTCTTAGGCGATTCTGGCCCCTCAGGTCCAGGAAGAGATGGAGACAGTATTTCAAAACGAGAACTTTTATTATCAACACTCAATGGTGAATGGATAACAACTTCTGAGGGATCACCCATACCCTCCACCACCTTAATATCCAATGGATAATCCCAGTAAATCCAATCCCAGTTCATGGTTCCTGCGAGTAGGGGAGTCTCTGGAATCTCTCCCAGTCACACAGGTTCTGTAGGGTTGGTACACGACCGGCACAGAGGGTCCCACAACACAGCTGGTGAGCCCACTCCCTGTCACCTGTTCCAAGGAATTGGCTCATCCATGGACCATGGAAGGGTCCCTCTTCCAAGGAGCCTTGGGGTTGCGGAAAACGAATACCCTCCATTAGTTCACCTCCCCCTCCTTCTCCTATTTCTGCCAACAACTCACGCCCCACTCTTTGCCCTCCTTATCTCCCGTGCTCTCTGACTCCTCCCCCTCCTCCATCACCCCAAAAGCCCTCTAGGGTCAATCTCTCTGCCATCTCCTGGTCGCCCGTGCTTCCAGTGTAAGGTTCCCGTGGGTCGCTCCCTCCTGCCCAACTGGGTATCCCTTCTGCACAGTCACGTGCCACCCCTCTTCTTCTCCCTTGCTCAGTGTGGCAGATGGCACACCCTGGATTGGGTCTTCTCCTGGGGAAGGCCCGTTACAGGGGCTACCAATGGAAAGTCTCAGGAAACTTCAGCTGGGGTGGGGTACAGATATCACATTACACCCCTATTAAAGCAGCTCCACTGACTGCCAATCAGGTATCAAGCACAATTCAAGGTGCTGACTTTGACCTATAAAGCACTGTATGATCTGGGACCTAGCTACCTCAAAGATCAAATCTCGCAGTATGAACCGACTCGGGTGTTGTCATCAGGAGAGGCCCTTCTCTCCGTCCTGCCACCCAAACAGGTACAGTACATCTCATGGGAACCCATGAAAGGGCCTTCTTGGCAGCTGTGCCCAGAACTCCCTCCCACTATAGGCCAGGACTGCCTCATCTCTGTTGTCTTTCTGGAAACAGGCAAAGACCTTTCTCTTCAGGCAAGCTTTCCCTGAATGATGGTCTACCTATTGTGTGTCTTTTATTTGAATCTATAGGACCACATAGACTTTGTGTTTATAACTACTTATAACCTTATGGGTTTACATTGACACTATGGCCGTCACTTCATGGGGCTCTTCGCATCGCAGCGTGATTGCCTTCGCTTTGAATGCGAAGGCGATCACGTGGTCTCCCTTCGCCCCCACCCCTCTTTCTCTTTCCTCACCATGCGAAATTTTAGGTTCGGATCCATTCCTACCTCACGTGCTCCCTTCGCATTCGGAAGCTTACTTGCAACTTCCGGTTTCTTTTTTTAAAAAAAAAATACCACGGCGTATCGATGCATCAATACCCGGCTGTCGAGGCGCACAAGCCAGCGGTCAAGCCCGGCACTCAAAGGCCCCTGCGGTTGTCCCGAGGACTTGTGGGCGGCCATTGTGTTTCCCTGAAGCAGAGCAGCTGGGTTGGTTTTTTTGGGGGGGGGCGGGGCGGGGCGGGGCGGGGCGAGGCTTCTCTCAGCTTCATCGCCCTGTGTGCCCCGCCGCCGCTCTGTGGGTGGGCGCGGGCGGGGGTGTCTTGTAGCGGCGGCACCGACACCCCTCCCCCTCCCCCTCCCTCTGCGCAGCCCTTCGCCATCCCTTGCCAGCGGAGGGACTCTGCTCACGTCACCCGGGGACGCTTGCCCCCCCTCTGTTGCCCCTGCCCCGTGTTCAGAAGGCAAGATCAAAAGAACGGGTTACCCGAAATATCTATGCATCGGCATTTCGGACAAAAAGTAAGTTAAAAAAAAATAAATATATATATTAACTGGCCACACGTGACTTTGGATGCGAAGCGGGATGCGAAGCGAGGAAGATTCCCGGCCTCCGGCAGGGGAATCTCTTGCCCCGCTTGGAGCACGGTTTAGGGGGCGTGGTCGGGGTGGCACCGAATCCAAAGAGGAGGAGCGTGCGGACTGAAGCGATCGATTCGCACGGAAATTACGTCCTCGCTGAGGACGTGTCTCTGCACACCCCATGGCTCTCCGCCACCCTCCTTACTTCCCAGAAAGGGCACATCCCGGCTGATGCAATAGGCATGGTACTACCACGCCTTGACTTACTCCCACCCACCGTCCATGTCACCGCTGGCCTGATCAGTGCGTCACATGGTGCACCTTTGTCCATCCCCGGCTGGGCTACATCACCAACTGAATTGCGGAAGGGGTTAGAACTGGCGCATCTCTACATTCTGTCACATGCTACTGGCCATCCGCCCAGCACTCCGCCCCAATTACCTCCAGCTGCAGCTATGGCGGTTATGCGCATGTGACGTCACCCCTTTCACAGACTGAGTTTTCCGAGGCACAACCGGGTTTATTTCAACATCCCACTGCTGTGCCACTAAATTGTGACGACACCTCCCTTTTACACACTGAATTCTGGGATGGAAATGGTACTGCTGCCACCTTTTATTCACTTAATGCTGCCACCTTTTAAACTCATCGCCTCATGAATTGGGACAGACTCAGAGATATATAATATAAAATTAATGACGAAGTTTATTGAGAAGATAATACATATAACAATATCTGAGGATGGTATGCGTTGCCTTTAACATATACTGTAATAGATTTGATCAGCTCTACAAGCCTCCCTGTCTTCAATCACTAGTAAACAGTATAGCCCTCACTGCCTGACAGAACTCTCAGAGAACAGTGCTCTCTCCCAGCACTCTTAGCTCTCAACTTAACTGAACTTCACTGAACTGCCTAGGCTCCACCCTTTTTATATCCTACCATTCCCCGCCCTCCTGCTGGGATTGGCTGATGATTTGTATATTCATTACTCCTGTTTCCAGGGTTTTGTCACAGCACATTACCCCTGAGTGCCCCCGGTTAACATTACAAATGGGAGGCAAGCCGGTCACAGGCTTGCTGGATACCGGTGCGGACGTCATGGTGGTGGCGAAATAGGACTGGCCCCCAACTTGGCCTACCAAACGGACCCAGGAAGTCTTTGGAGTGGGAGGTTTTGAGCCAGCGCACCAGAGTGTTTACCCAATCATTTTTGAATCTAACAACGGGACTACTGTTTCTTTACGCCCTCTAGTCATGGACATTTCAATTACATTGTGGGGCCGTGATTTGACCTCTCAGGCCGGCTGCACTGTTAATACAATTTTTTAGTGAGGGCCTCCCCGGCAGCACCGTTGCATGCCCTCCCTTTAACTTGGTGGGAGGGGCCGCCTGTGTGGGTGGATCAATGGCCGCTTATGTCAGAAAAGCTCCAGGCGGCGGAGGCCCTTATCCGGGAGCAGCTCGAACTGGGATATGTGCAACCTACTACCAACCCATGGAACACACCCATTTTCATCATTAAGAAAAAATCAGGGACAAAATGGTGCCTCCTACAGGACTTGCGTAAGGTCAATGAGAGGTTGAAGGTCATGGGGCCACTCCAATGTGGTTTGCCTAACCCGAACCTTATACCTTGTGGCCACCAGGTGGTGGTAGTGGACCTTAAAGACTGTTTCTTTACCATTCCACTGGCACCGCAAGATCACAACATGTTTGCTTTCACTTTGCCTGTCCTAAATAATGAGCGCCCCACCCGCCGCTTCACATGGTGCGTGCTCCCCCAGGGAATGAAAAACTCGCCTACATTGTGTCAATTATTTGTGGATTGTGCCCTTCAACGCTTTCGGAAATTATTCCCTGAAGTGCAGGTTCTCCATTACATGGATGGCATTCTCATATCGGCTCCAGAGGTCACTGATACCCATTTGGAAGCACTTTCTTCTATCCTTAACAGCTATGGACTGTGCCTAGCCCCTGAAAAGGTACAGCGTGTTCCTCCCTACAAGTATCTGGGCCATCGGCTGTCAGAAACTTCTTCAATTCCTGTGCTGCCTACCATAAAGATCCTAGAGTGCTTCACCCTGGTGGAATTACAGCAACTCCTAGGAAACATCAACTGGGCACGTCCATTTTTAGCCCTCACCACACCGGATCTCTCACCCCTCTTCTCCGCCCTCGCCGGCCGATCTTCACCTGCTAATAGTATTCCCTGCTCAAAAGAAATGAAATCAGCCTTGGCTCTCATTAACCAGCGGTTGCATCAGGTTGCAGTGGATAGGACCCCACCGGAGTGTACCTCTTTGTCCTGTGCCATCTTGCCATCAGCTAAACAACCAACTGCCATCCTTTATGCCCCTGTCAATGATTAGGCAATAGCCATTGTGGAGTGGCTGCATCTCCCCCACACCCCCTCTAAGAATGTTTACACCTTGCTGGAGGCTGTCTCAGATCTTTTCATCAAATGCTGGGGGAGGGCAAGGGATAGCAGAACGTGCTCATCTTACTTTCAAGACCCTGCTGCACAAACAAACGGGGGGGGGGATGTCAGTACTGTGGTTTTCAAAGTGCTTTTCACTCTGAATTTTCTGCTTGCTCCCCATAACAGGTCTCATTCCCCCATAGAGTTGCATTTCAGGACTGAAGAACAGCTTCCTCGGCCCTTGGTGTCATATCGTCAACCCCCGGATCCTGCTTGGAGAGGCCCAGTACCACTCATCACCTGGGGACGTGGGGACGTCGCCATAGCCCTGGAAAAACGTGCCGTGTGGATTCCAGTACGCTGCGTTCGGCCATGGCGCTCCTCCAAGGCTCTTCCAGCACAGTGACACTCTCCTTGTGTTTGACGACGGAACTCAATGTCAGGCTGATGTGCTTTCTGAGCTACTTTCTCATAGACTACAGACTAACGTCTGGCTTCAACTTGCCAAAATCAGTAATGTCACCAAATTTTGCTTTCCTACCAGCTATGCCGTTGGGGACTTTCTTTCAACATGCCTTATTCTGGTTTGCTACCGGCCTAGCAATGTAACGGATTTTACTGGTCTTAGCGGACATTTGAACAGTGAGGAAATCTTGATGGCTTCCAATGTTGCCAGCTGGGGCCCAGCCACCAAACAGCTCCCTAAATCTGCCTTTACTCTTTACACCCCGAATGTTGTTGTAGGGCAGGATTTGTACCCGCATGGTGAACTGTTCTTCTAACCCGCAGAAGCTGCATTGTCATAATACCAGCCCCCCGCAACTGAACTGTTCTGTTATTGTTAATTCATCGTTTGTTCTTGCTCATGTTTTGTTACCCCCTGGATGGTTTTGGTCTTGTGGTACTTGCACCTTCAACTACATTCCAGCTAACTTATCAGATTCTGTTTGTTGCCTGTCCCAACTGACCATTGTTTTACCTCAAAGACAGGAGGGCCTGTCTCGACACCGTCAGGACACCTCAGGGCAACCTTTGGGTGAGTCTTGCTCTGGGGACGTCCTAATTCAATCTAAAGCTCAAGCATTCTTAGAGTTCGTTTGAAGATAAGCGGGATATAAATGCAAAAATAAATAAATAAATAAATTCGGAGAGGTTATTATCCCTGCAGTGCAGACCTTTACAAATTATAAAAATATTAAAGCTCTCACCTGTTCCTTGGCTAAATCTATTACAGTGATCCCCCATCTATCGCTGGGGTTAGGGAACTGACCCGACCCGCAATAACTAAAAATCTGCAATATGCGGATGCAGGTCAGGTCGGGTGTGGGGGCCCTAACTGGGGGCTCGTGTACTTACCCCAGCTTGGCGCTGCCCCGAATGGGACTGCGAGGCCTTCCCAGGCCTTCTGGAGGCCCCTGGGAAGACCCCCGCAGGCCCATTCAGGCAGGCCAGTCCTGGGGTAAGTATGGGAGGCCAGAAACAGCCTTTGCCCCTTACCCCAGGGGGGCTTTTTTCATATACTACGGTCCTGCAATATAGCGGGACCGCAGTATATGAACCACGATAGGGTGGGGGACCGCTGTAATCACACTTCCAAAGCATTATCATTGTTGGCGAGTGAACAAACAGAAATTCGACAGGCAACCTTAAACAACAGAACTGCCATTGATTTTATACTACTGAAATTGCATTTGGGATGTGAGGCAGTGCCCCAAATGTGTTGCTTTAATATCTCAGATAACAGTAATGCCGTACACCAACAAGTAAAAGAACTCCAGGATCTCATCTCCCACATTACTGAGAATGTCCTTCCTTTATGGTGGTCAAATTTGTGGGCATGGTTTCCGAATTGGGGGTGGTTGCAGCAAGCTTTCATTGTCTTAATCAGCATTGTAGTGATCCTTGTTTTTCTCTGTTGCAGCATTCAATGTATTCCTCATTTACTTCAGGTCTTTGCTAATTGCTGTTCACGTACTATGCCTACCTCTGGTTTAACATGAAGACAACTGTATGCTATGCTTCAGTATCAACTGTTGCCCTATATGGAGGAGGGCTTTGAAGATAGTGTATACAACTGGGACAAGCTCACTGCACGAATTGAATGAAATTAAAAAAGTGGAGATGTGGGTAAACAGGTAAACGGCCTCAGATAGCTAGCTTGTAACGCTGCCATTATCAGCAAGTGAGCCTGTCAAGTGCATGGAAATACTGTGTGGCAAGAAGCTTAGTCATGCTTGCAATGCAGTGCGCATGCACTAGTAATGCTAGGCATACACCACTTCTATTGTTTGTAGTTATCACTGCTTAGGCCAATCATGGCAGGTATCATTATCACTGTAATGCTATTGACTGATGCTTGTGGCTCCATGTATATGTATGCGCTGACCTACTTCTGTACTCAATAAAGATTGCCGTGGGGGTGCAGACGGCAGGACATTTTTATCTCTTCTGCATGCACCACATATCAGACTGCAGTTTCCCTTTTTTCTGACCGTACCCCTTGTTGGGGCTGGATCCCAACACTGTTGCCCTGCGGCCACTGGCCATGCCAGCTAGTTAATCCACAAAGTGGTTGGCAGGATCTTAACAGTGTTGCAGATTCACGTTTGTGAGCCTATTTCCCCAATGATGTTCATTCTGCACCATTGGCCAGCCCACTGCCAAACTGACTTCCAAGTGTTACTTTCTAAACCTCTACTCCAACCCTTCCCCACGTTACACCGCCTTTGTTTCACCAGGCCTTCAGTTCTAGTTATGTAGGTTTTCTAAAAATTGGACTTTGATTTCAGGTTTTATCTCTTTATTGACTGCATTATTGTACTCTATTTTGAATCTTGCTTGCATATAATGATTGTACATCTCCTTGGATCGTCCGTTACCGGAACTGGTTCTCAAGCTGCACCTCAACATATTTTTTACAAAGGGTAGTTAAAGTCCAGTAGCTTCAGTGATCCTTAATGAACTCCCTACCATTTATTCTTATAGCAGAAGTGAAAACACAGACTCGGGAATCCAGACAAAAAACAACTAAAGAACACTTCATACCTATTATTTGCCCAATGTATAATTCCCTGCATTCAACATGGCCAAGACAGAGGTTATTTCCTTGTGACCAAGTGATGTGTTGCATGCTTTGATGCCCGTTTCTTTCTTTTAAAAAAGAAGGAAGTTTCTGCCTTACAGCTGCTGCTCAATATCAAAAGACCTGTTGGTCTGTGTCTGCATGAGCAGGCCATGGTTAGAAAGACAACAAAAACACCCATACAGATACCTCTTCGATATTCCAGCAGAAGCCGTCTACACTAAAAGAACTCTCCAATCCATATCAACAGACAAACAAGTGCTTTTATAAACGAGTCCCTCAAAATTGCCATGAGACTGTGATGACCACAAACAAGTATGTTTTCCGGTCAATGTAAAGAAGTGCTTTCAAGTCAGATCCCTATAAACCCAGAGGAATTGACACTTTCAATTGTTGTGGTGCAACGTTCAAAGCCGTTTTCTCCTGAAAGAACCACCTCACTTACTGTTGTCCTTAACTACCTCAGATGCCTCTAAGCCTGATGCTCAGCTTTACAAATGCCCCTGTGGGTTAATCCCCACCCCCACCCCCACCCCCCAGTTATTGCTAAACAAAACTAATGTAATTGCAGGGATTTGGAAATGCAGCTGAGATTTTATGGACTAGAACAAAATCTAATTTCTTAGGCAACAAGGAAGACAGTCCAGCAAACCCATCAGATGATCAAGCAGATCAGAAGAGAAGCAACAAGGAGAGAGAGGGGAAACTCACAATCTCGATATTCACCGGCAAGAAAAGTTGGATCCAGCTGAAGTGAGGCAGAATGTACCATGTGCTCAGTCAAAGGAGGTTTTTGGATACCACCAGAGAGAGTGCTTTATAAGGAACTAAGTTGGCCCAGAAACCACAAACTAAAAGCCAACAAAAGAATCAAAGGCCAAGGTTTTTAGAAATATACTCTTAAGCAAGAAAACAGGTTATAGGGCTACCTGGGGGCGGGCGGGCGGGGGGAATCTGTTCTTGTTGTTCAGTCTTTCAGTCATGTCCGACTCTTCGTGACCCCATGGACCAGAGCTCGCCAGGCCTTCCTATCCTCCACTGCCTCCCGGAGTTTGGTCAAATCCATATTAGCTGCATCGATGACACGGTCCAACCATCTCATTCTCTGCCGTCCTCTTTTCCTTTTGCCTTCAATCTTTCCCAACATCAGGGACTTTTCCAAGGACTCCTCTCTCCTCCTGAGGTGGCCAAAGTACTGGAGCCTCAGCTTCAAAATCTGTCCTTCCAGTGAACATTCGGGGTTGATTTCTTTCAGGATGGATTGGTTTGATCTCCTTGCAGTCCAGGGGACTCTCAAGACTCTCCTCCAGCAACACAGCACAAAAGCATCAATTCTGCTGTGATCCACCTTCTTTACAGTCCAGCTCTCACTTCCATACATCACTACTGGAAAAACCATACCTTTGACTATCCTGACCTTAGTTGGCAAAGTGATGTTTCTGCTCTTTAAGATGGTGCCTAGGTTTGCCATTGCTTTCCTCCCAAGAAGCAGGCGTCTTTTTATTTCGTTGCTGCAGTTGCCATCTGTAGTGATCAAGGAGCCCAAGAAAATAAACTCTGTCCTTGCGTCCATTTCTTCCTCTTCTATTTGCCAGGAGGTGAGGGGACCAGTGGCCATGATTTTAGTTTTTTTGATGTTGAGCTTCAGCCCATTTTTTTCACTCTCCTCTTTCACCGTCATTAAGAGGTTCTTTAATTCCTCCTCACTTTCTGCTATCAGAGTAGTATCATCTGCGTATCTGAAGCTGTTGATATTTCTTCTGGCAATCTTAATTCCGGCTTGTGATTCCTCCAGACCTGCCTTTCGCATGATGTACTCTGCATATAAGTTAAATAGGCAAGGTGACAGTATACAGCCTTGTCGTACTCCTTTCCCAATTTTAAACCAGTCAGTTGTTCCATATACAGTTCTGACGGTTGCTGCTTGTCCCACATATAGATTTCTTAGGAGACAGATAAGGTGGTCAGGCACTCCCATTCCTTTAAGGACTTGCCATAGTTTGTTGTGATCCACACAGTCAAAGGCTTTGGCATAGTCGATGAAGCAGATGTTTTTCGGGAACTCTCTGGCTTTCTCCATAATCCAGTGCATCTTGGCGATTTGATCTCTAGTTCCTCTGCCCCTTCAAAATCCAGCTTGCACTTCTGGAAGTTCTCTTTCCACATACTGCTGAAGCCTGCCTTGTAGAATTTTGAGCATAACCTTGCTAGCGTGTGAAATGAGTGCAATTGTGCGATAGTTGGAACATTCTTTGGCATTTCCTTTCTTTGGAATTGGAATGTAGACCAATCTTTTCCAGTCCTCTGGCCACTGCTGGGTTCTCCAAATTTGCTGGCATATCGTGTGCAGCACCTTTACAGCATCGATATCTGGCTCCAGATCAGCAACTACACTATCTTGGTTATCAGGGACATCCAGATCTTTCTGATATAATTCCTCTGTATATTCTTGCCATCTCTTCTTGATCTCTTCTGCTTCATTGAGGTCCCTACCATTTTTGTCCTTTATCATATCCATCTTTGCACAAAATGCCCCTTTAATATCTACAATTTTCTTGAATAGATCTCTGGTTTTTCCTTTTCTGTTGTTTTCCTCTATTTCTTTGCACTGTTCGTTCAAGAAGGCCGCCCTGTCTCTCCTTGCTATTCTTTGGAAGTTTGCATTCAATTTCCTGTATCTTTCCCTTTCTCCCTTGCATTTTGCGTCCCTTCTTTCCTCCGCTATTTGTAGGGCCTCGTTGGACAACTACTTTGCTTTCTTGCATTTTCTTTGCAATAGTTTTCATTGCAGTCTCCTGTACAATGTTACAAGCCTCCATCCATAGTTCTTCAGGTGTTCTGTCCACCAAATCTAGTTCTTTAAATCTATTCTTCACTTCCACTGTGTATTCATAAGGGATTTGACTTAGATTATACCTGACTGGCCCAGTGGTCTTCCCTACTTTCTTCAGTTTAAGTTTGAATTTTGAAATAAGAAGCTGATGATCTATCTGAGCCACAGTCAGCACCAGGTCTTGTTTTTGCTGACTGTATAGAGCTCCTCCATCTTTGGCTGCAGAGAACATAATCAATCTGATTCTGGTATTGTCCATCTGGTGATGGTCATGTGTAGAGTCGTCTTTTGTGTTGTTGGAGAGTGTTTGCAATGACCAGCTTGTTATCTTGACAAAACTCAATTAGCCTTTGCCCTGCTTCATTTGGAACTCCAAGGGCAAACTTGCCAGTTATTCCTTTTATCACTTGACTCCCTACTTTAGCATTCCAATCCCCTATGATGAGAAGAACATCTTTCTTTGGTGTTAGTTCTAGAAGGAGTTGTAAGTCTTCATAAAATTGGTCAATCTCAGACTCTTCAGCACCGGTAGTTGGTACATAAGCCTGGATTATTGTGATGTTGAAAGGGCTGCCTTGGAATCATACCGAAATCATTCTATCATTTTAGGTTGTATCCCAGCACTGCTTTTCTCACTCTATTGTTGACTATGAGGGCTACTCCATTTCTTCTATGGGATTCTATGGGGAATCTGGGAATGCCTTAAAATTAAAATTGCCTTCTCTTGGTGCCACCTCACATGTATCTCTCCTCTGGCCCACTCCAGTCCTATCCACAAAGACCAATTAAAGGCCAAAGATGGGGGGGTACTTTTTGGGATCTGCTATCTGGGATAATCTGGGAACTCTTCTTGCCGCTGCAGGTGGCTGCCAGAACAGAAGATTACTTGGCCGATGTTTCTGTGGTGGCAAAGGATGAAAGAGGCCACCAACCCCTCTTTGATAGGCTTCACTACTTCTCTACTGTTGGCCTATGAAGAGCAGAAGCATGTGCAGAAAAGAAGAACGCCCACTTCATAACATGGCCTTGTGTGGTTCTGATTCCGGCAACAGGGCATCAAGCAGAGGGACTCCTTAATAGCACATGCATGGAACCAGGGACAGAATAAACAGCCTCGGGTGGAATCAATCCAAGGCAAGGAATGG
This sequence comes from Phrynocephalus versicolor, assembly GCA_023846285.1. NCBI lineage: Eukaryota > Metazoa > Chordata > Lepidosauria > Squamata > Agamidae > Phrynocephalus > Phrynocephalus versicolor. The sequence goes on from JAHTLZ010000102.1 coordinate 1,250,581, forward strand.
GTCCTGGACTCCCTATCAGTAGCAGCCTTTTTTAGAAAGGCAAGAGGCTCAATTACACAGTCTTGTTTATGACCCAGAAGAATGAGTGTGCTCCGTGATGGAGAAAGCCCCAGACAGACCTTCTAGTTTATGTTGTGCTTTGTCATGCAAAAATGGACTTGTACTGATCAGGATGAGAAGTTTCTTTCTTTTCCACTGGAAACAAACAGGCTTTGCTTACAAGCACCTTACCTGGCAACAAATGTTCTCTCCTTGCATTTTAAGAGACCCACTGTCAATAGTGGTAAAATATCAGGAGAACAGGGGAGGTTATGGCACCCTCTCTTGGCGTCTGCATGTAGACAACAATTTGCACATGCCTGATTACTGTAGCAGGCAAACAACTTGTGGCCTTCTAGATGTTGCTAGACTACGGTTCTGATTAGCCTTCATTCCCAGCTCTACTGGCTAGGATGGCGGGCTCTGCAGTTCAACAGCACTCAACTGGCACATGTTATGGCTAGATTCACTTTCCACTGATGCTGGTTTGGAAAGGCAAAGCCAGAAGGGGTAAAAATACCCCCTTCCCTCATTGGGGCATTGGCAGCCTCTACTTCATCCCCTAGAAAAACTTTTAGGGTAACTCTGTTTTTTTGGAGGGGGACAAGGGAGGCTTCTTGCAAATTAGATTATTTAGTGCAACTATTCTCATCAATATAAAGTCATCCTCAGAGTTGCCTCTGAGTCACAAACAATACAAAATCACATCACCACCACCACCACCACCCAGCACACAAGAACGTGGGAGCAACTACTTCAGCACTATTTGTAAGGAAATCCCAAGCTTCCTCACAAGGAGCAAAGGGTTCTGCCGGCAAGAAACCACACAATCTCATAAGTGTTAGGTGACAGTTGAAAGGGGGGGGGGGAACACACCACACCATCAATTTATTTTAATGTTTACAGCAGAGAGCTTCTTGGATAAACAAAAGGTTTGTGCTTCTCCTGCCAGGGCCTGGGATGAGCCTGGCATCCTAATTTAGGAATGTGTTACAAGGACCCAAACCTGTAATGGCAAATAAACCCAACAACAATATTCAAGTCTGAAAATCAGAGCCCAAGCAAAAAATATCCTCCAGCCTAGGAACAGAACGGTCAAGTCAGTGGGTGACTTTGGGTTGCCAGCTATTAAATCCATCACAAATAATTTGCATTTGAAAGGATGGGAAATCTGGTTTTCATTGACTCAAAGCTGCACTTCTTCGCGTCCACTTTGCTGCTGTGGGTCTTGAGAGGTTCTTAACACGAGGCTTTGGTCCAGATGAGCCTCCTGAGACAGCCTCACCTGAGGGAATAAGAAAAACAAAGAGGGTGGGATTGGCCCAACCAGAAAAGCAAGCATCCTAAAGGCAAAGCAAACCAGTGGCAATCACAGTTCAGAAGACCTATTTTGGGGGGACAGCACTTGTACTATCTTAGATATCCCAGCTCAGATCATGACGAGACCTGGATCCAGCCAGTCAGGGAGATGCTTCGGCTCCAGTTCTCAGAGAGGTTCATTAAGGAACAAAATGAAACAACGGCTTCTGATTCTGGACCAGAATGTGGAAATGTTACTACTGTAGATTCTGAAAAAGGGAGAGGTGCAGATTGTGAATTAGCTGCCATTGATGAAAACAAGGAATGAGTGCAGGAGCAGGTGCTCTCCCTTTGCTCCCACTACAGCACAAGTGATGTCCCTTTTAAACTAGAGGTCCTCGTTACACCTGAAATAGGGGAAGCTGTGGTTGAAAATGAGCCAACATGGAAACAGGGAAGATGCTGGTTCCAACCCCCCTGGAAAGCCCAGAATGGCTGCTCCAGTCGGAGGTCCAGGCAACCTCTTCCAGAGACCAGCTGTGATGCTCTATTAAGCTGCAAAATAATGGGACTTGGTATTAGAGATGGGCATGAACCACAGATTCTGGTTCATTTTTCAGCCAAACAGGCGTTCAGCATTTCCAAGCCCCACTTCCAAGCCCCCACTCAGAGAAGCACCCAGACAAGGCAGGGCAGGAAACCTTTGGCACTGCCTCTGAGTGGTTGGCCACGAGAGAAATGGGTTGGGAAGCACCAAAACACCTGTTCAGCCAAACAACGAACCAGCACGGACCAGTGGTTCAGTGGTTTGCGCCCATCTTTACTTGGTATTTCTGGTTTCTGGGATAAAACAGGAAGCTCCATGGGATGGGTGGGGATAGGATGACTGATAGGTATGGAATGGGTGGGGAAGAATCTAAGCATTTGAGACTGGCTAAGAGGAGGAGAGGAGCAGGTGCTGGTTGGACTGCAGTGGTGCCAGAGGGGGTGGAAGAGGGGGAAAGAGTCTTGGATTCAAGGCAGACAGCTGTGGACAGAAGGTGTGTGTGAGAGAGAGACCAAGCAAGCACTGAGAGGAACACCTTCAGCTCAGACCTTCAATACTGCTGACATGCCATAACTGTAACTAAGCCATACACAGGAGGAGGAAGTAAACATAAACATTGTGTTCCTTCTTTCTTTATTGCTGGACTAGGGAAGATGTCCTGAGTAGCCGGCCAGGCTGATTTCTGTTAGGTTTTTAGTTAAACCCATGTACTGTGTTGTAACTATCAATTGTTGATAGTTGAGCTCAGTTGTAAGTGTTGAGCTCAGTTGTAAGTAATAAGGTTTCCCTGAGTTTTGGTGGGGCAAGGGGAACATAAATTAAGGGAGAAATATTTGCACTGCTGTGTCTACTTGCCTGACAAAGTTCTGTCCGGTTGTTCACCATATGTGCTGCTCCTGAGAGCTCTGTATGTTTTTTGTTGCTGTTGTACATGACCTGTAAATATAGTTTCTGTGTACTGACTGTTTCCGTGTGGCTTACCACGAAGGAGGGGATTCCTGCTTCAGAACTCTGCTGAACTTATCAAACCCTAAGGTCAGTAAAATGAGTACCCAGCTTTCAGGGAGTAGTAGCCTGTATAATTAAATTGTAAAGGCTTTAAGTGCGTAATTTATTTCTTTCTGGAAATCCCAGTAGCATTGGGGAACTGTGTGGAAACAACCAGCACATTTGTTTCATTGTTTGTTTTTCTTTGTTGTGTGGTCTTTTAAGGGTAGCAGAGACAAAGTTAAGGAAGGCCATGACCTCAGAAGTGGCCCTTTTGGTGGGTCACCACTCCAAATGTCCTCACAAAGCTCAAAAATTCACTGGATTGTACTGGGTTCAAGGAAGACAGCTGTGAACAGAAAGGCAAGCATAAACCTCTCAGGGCACCATCATTATTTCCACTGCCATCCAATAATAATAATAATAATAATAATAATAATAATAATAATAATAATAATAAATACCCTACAAGGGGGCTGTGGCTTGGCTTCCAACTGCAAGAATAATGCATTCAAAAGCAGTGAGTGTACCACCAGACCTCCACCTCGCATCGGAAGAAATCCATTAGCGAACGCCTCTGGAGAGCAGAGACCTTGTAGAAGCACACACAGAGTGATGCTTGATGGGAGGATGCACGAGGTGCCGAGACTTTAGGAAGAGGAATGTTTAATGTAGGGCAAATGGATCAAAGGGGGCCTCTATTATCCAGATGCAGAAGCTCTAAATACCATGATGAGTAAGAATAAGTTGTTCTCTTAGTGGATGTCCAAACCTTGACCCGCTTCAGAGGGCTGTTGTGCTGCAGAGTGGGACTTGTTCTTCAGGGCCCCAGGCTGGGCGTCCTTGTTTCGCCTACTGTTTCCTTTCGGCATTATTTAAAAATAATTTTGTCCTTCATCACAAGAGAAAAATTGAAAAGGGTCCCCACAAATTCTATCCAGATCTTATTTGGAAAAGAAGTTTTCAACCAGGGTTATGAAACAGAAGACCTGCTTCTGCTTCAAAATGCCTGAAAGTAGGGGAATACTCTTATTACTGTTGGAGTATTGTTTACAACTGTGCCTGCAGTCTGCAGTTTGATTGACTGTAAGATTTTTTTCCTGGGCCAAGGTAATTGTGTACTTGCCTAGCACCAACCAAACTTGAATTCAAAGAGAGCCTTGCCTCTCTCCTAAGTGTGCTATCCTTCCATTTCATCAGATGCTACTGATCTTTTTGGCTGGTTGCTAGTATGTGTGCAGTAAAGAAAGCAGTAAATCTAAATTTGTAATTTCAAGCAACTGTAAGCAAAGAAATATTTTACTCTTTTTCTTATAGATGTCTCAAAGTATGCTATTGAAACTTTAAGTGACAGTTAATGAGAACAAGTAAATCCTGAGACCTTGTAGTTATTCTACTATGTGGATCTCTATAGTTCTACTGTGTAGCAAAAGAGAGTTTTAGCAAAAATTCAAAACCTCTGTAACAACTGCACACAACCAAAGACTCACAACACCAAGGATACATTTTCTACCTTGGTAGGTCTTCTTCAGTCTGAATATTACATAAAATTGAGTTGAGGGGAGGCAGTAATACCATGCTATCATGGTATGGGAGCAGCTCTGTAGCGGACAAAAAAGCTCTACAGAGAATAATTAAAATTGCCCAGAATGTTACCGGGCTCCAGCTACCAACCCTGGATGACATCTTCACATCTCGCTGTTTGAGGAAGTCACACAACATTCTGAGGGACTCTACTCATCCTGCTCACAATTTCTTTGAACTGTTGCCTTCTGGCAGAAGATACAGAAAAATTAAAACTCGGACCACACGTCTTCTGAACAGTTTTTATCCCAGAGCTATAATTGCACTTAATAATGAACTCAAGAACCACCAGCAGTGAGCACTTGGACAGGATTACGTAGCCTGTTGTGTAGATGCTTGTGTTTTTAGGGGGGTGGGGGTGGGGGGTGTTCAGGGATTTTTATGTGTGTGTGTTGAAGGGTTTTTTTTAATGTGTGTGAGGGTGTTTGGAGATTTGTGTGTGTGTGTGTGTGTTTAAAAGAAAGGCATCATGCTAAAGCAGGGGTGCCCAAACTTTTTGTAAGGAGGGCCAGATTTGGTGGCTGAGAATGTGTCAGGGGCCGGTTGCTCCCCAACCCTGCCACCCCACTGCAAGCCCCACCCAGTGACCCATAAGCCCCACCCACTAACCCGTTGCAACCCCACCAGGAGGAAGATGGAAACCAAGGGAGAAAGGAAGGAAGGTGGGGAACAAGGAATCACAGGGACCTGTGACCACAGGTCGCCCCTTGGAAGAGGCAATCTGTGCGATCTTGCACCCCCCCAAGCTGCACAGCGGTGCGACAGCTCGCCCACCAGCCCACCCCAAAGCTCCTTGGCGGTGGCAGAGGCCCGCTGGCCTGCCCACCCCACCACATTCCCCTGCGGTGCCGGTGGCAGCAGACCGCCCGTCCGCACAAGCTTCCCAGCGGTGCCAGTGGTGCGGCCCGCCTGATCACTGCCCCGTGCATGCGCCCAACCTCACAATGTTCCTGGCTATGCCAGTGGCGGCGGCCCACCCGTGTGCCTCCCCGCACGCGCGTGCACCCAGCTTCACAAGGTTCCCAGCGGTGCCGGTGGCAGTGGCCCACCTGCGCACTGCTCTGCACGCGCGCCTAGCTTCACAAGTTTCCCGGTGATGCTGGTAGTGGTGGCCCTCCCATGCGCCACCCCCACACACATGCCCAGCCTCACATGGTTACCGACGGTGCCAGTGGCAGCAGCCCGTGTGATGGCTGGCCGGCCGGCTGGCACGCCCAACCCCACAAGCTTCCTGGCAGTGCTGCTGGTGGTGGCCCACCCCCTCGCCCGCCCGCCCAGCCCCACAAGCTTCTGCTCACAAGCCGGCTGGCCAGCCCACACCCTCAAGCTTCCCGGCGGTGTCAGTGTTGGTGGAAGATTTTTTAAAAAAAAAAAACACGGGGCGAAGGAGGATGAGGGAGGGACGGGCCAGCCAGCCATGGGCCACTCAGAATGGCCTGAAGGGCCGGATCTGGCCCCCTGGGCAGGCCTGTGCTAAAGGCTCAAAGTCAATGTCGTATTTAAAGATATCTAAAGTATGACCAGCTGGTCAAATTGGAGCAGGCTGGATGGGGCGAGAACATAATATAAGAAGAGCCATGCTGGATCAGGCCAAAGGCCCATCTAGTCCAGCTTCCTGTATCTCACAGCGGCCCCACCAGATCCACTTGGGAGTGCATGAGACTAGATCTCTGTCTCCTGATAGCACTCCTCCACTTCTGGCCCTTGAAGTACCCTGGTTTTAAGCCTGGAGATTACACATCTCCATCATGGTTTGTAACCTGTGATGGACTTCTCCTCCAGGAATCTGTCCAATCCCCTTTTGAAGGCATCCAGGCTAAATGCCATCACCAAATCTTGTGGCAGGGAGTTCCACAGACTAACAACATGCCACCTCCAGAAATGTAGGCAGGGGCACTTAATATTGCATGAAGCTGTGGTAATTATTGCATGAAGCTGTCCTTATTATTATTATTATTATTATTATTATTATTATTATTATTATTATT
>JAHTLZ010000102.1:1281085-1299276 GCA_023846285.1 Phrynocephalus versicolor
AAATAAATAAATAAATAAATAAATAAATAAATAAATAAATAAATAAAATTAAAGGGTGAGATCAGGTGGCTGCAGAGGTGAGCACTTGATCACACCATAAAAGGCCCCCTTAATGTCTGCCAGGGAATCATTCCATCCAAGCCGCCCAAAACTAGAGGCCCTACAGCTGAACCAAAAGGCCCAGCATGGGCACAGAGCAGAGTTGGACTGGAGGGCATTTCCCTGTACATTGTATGATTACTGGGAAATGCATTGCACCATGCATCTAATATTGCTTTCTATTTCCCTGTGCAATCTTGCTATCTGGCTATTGCCACAGCGGCAAATGCTGGATAGCACCCTCCCAATTGTTCTTCATGAGTTCCAGGGTGTTCCCTTTCACTGTAGTCACCAGTGACAGCCAGATAACCCTTCCTGGGTCCCGTAGCCTAGTTGGCAGCTTCGGTTGTGGTGCAGAATGCCATCCCGTCTCCAGTGATGCAAATAAGATTCAACCACTGACCCACTGAGTTTTTATACATGAACTAGAGCAGGAATTGTATCATGTCCTCTGCATCAAGCATCAAAATATCATGGGTCAACCCTGTATAATTTTGTATATTTCTGAATAGAGTGGGGAATTTCAACTCCAAGTCTACAAAAACAGTCATTCTGATTTTCAGGACAGGTGAATGCAGAATGAATCTGCTCTGGGGATTTTCTTACTTTGAACTTGATAGGTGTAGACATGGACAATTTCTAGAAGCTTTAGGAAAAATAGTGGAAACTGTCCCCCCCCCATTTTTGATTTTCCCCCCAAGGGTCCTCCCCCCCCCACTCCCACGACGTCAACATTTCTGGAAATTTCACATTTCTAGATAGGAGCTATCCAAGTCACTGCTTCTGATTTTCTCCAAACAGGTCTAGCACCTTGGAATGTAGAGAACCAGTGGGATACAACTCTATAGAAGGGATAGAGAGGGGCGGGTTGGAGGGGGAGTGGCCATCTACGTTAAAGAAGGGGTAAAATCCAGCAGAATGGAGATTGACAGAGGGTCTGAATCCACCATAGAATCACTGTGGGTTAAACTACCAGGTCCAAGGAACGATGTGATAGTGGGGGTCTGCTATCACCCTCCAGATCAAGAACTTGAGGGGGACCTTGAAATGAGGAGACAAATCATGGAGGTGTCTCAGAAGGATAGGATAGTAATCATGGGGGACTTCAATTACCCCCACATTGACTGGGCCAATGCCAGCTCCAGGCAAGAAAGAGAAACTGGGTTTCTCAACTTGCTGAATGACTGTGCCTTAGAGCAACTTGTCATGGAGCCCACCCGAGAACAGGCAACTCTGGATCTAATACTGTCTGATACTCAGGACCTGGTCAGGGATGTGAATGTCACTGAGCCTCTGGGGAACAGTGACCATGCTGCAATCTCCTTTGCCATGCATGTTGGAGGAAGAGTGTCAAGCAAATCAGACATAAAAACCCTTGATTTTCGAAGGGCAAACTTCCCTCAGATGAGGAAACTAGTTAGAAAGAAACTGAAGGGGAAGGTTGGAAGAATCCAATCTCTTCAGAGTGCATGGAACCTGTTTAAAACAACGGTAACAGAGGTCCAGCTCAAGTGCATACCACAAAGAAGGAAGAGCTCATTTAAGTCCAAGAGGACACCGGCATGGTTAACGAGTGGAGTTAGAGAGGTGTGGTGATATCATTGCCCATATTTCTGTACCCCAAGAAATGGGCAGAGCACAAAGCACACCTAAAGGAAACTGAAGGCCTAGGAGGGCTGCTTGACATATATATTTCCCAGCAGTCCCCAGGACCAAGCAGATACCAGGATGTGCCGATGCAGGCAAGAAGGCCAGAGCAAAACAGGAGGCCAGGAAAACAGGATATCAGGATACAGACCAAGAGCCCCTTCTGTCCTTATCAGTAATCACTCACTAGCTAGGGAGCATTCTCCCTCCCACTCATGGAATGTATTTCTTGTGCCTACTGGGTACCTTGTTTACTGAGTATGGTCTCACAGATAAGGCATGCATCCTCCTCCCACCGAGGAACGTCCTTATCTATTGTTCCTCTCTTACTAATAAAGACTGGGCTCAGGCAGTAGGAGAAGGAGAATCATCACCACACAATCACTCACATGCACACATGTCTCCACACATTCAGACACACAGAGACATCCATGGAGTCCAGATAGAGAATGTTGCCTGAGCACCAGATATTGCACCCCGAAACTCTGTGTCCATGTTATTCGTAACGCAACAGATGGTGACCCCGATGTGATCCCCCCGACGTGATCCTCCCAAGGCAACGGCAGATGTGATCCCCCCAAGGCAACGGCAGACATGATTCCCCCAAGGCAACACAGACGTGATTCCCAGAAGGCAACACAGATGCGATCTCCTGCAGCAAGGCAGATGCAGAGGAACCACTAGGCACCAGGACCAAGCTCCAGGCCAGAAGGCACGAATGTGGCTCGTCCTCATCTCCCTATGCCCGTAAAGGGCTTCGAGACGCGTCCAGACATCCTCCAGGGGATCCCAATAGGTGAGATGGGAACATTCTTCTCGGTTGAAGAGCGAAATAAATTCAGAGGGCCAGTTAATTTTCGGAGCAAAATAATGCCTTGTGAAAGCCAAGAGCTCCAGATAGAGTCTTGGGAGTCACAACAGCCTCTGGGTGGGGAACCAGCAGTAGGAAGAAATCTACAGGCAGAAATTTCCAGGGTTGGCAACCAGAACGCAGGTGATAAAGCAGGGCAACATGGGGACGAATGGAAATGCCAGTTTCATTCCTTCCCCCAGATTTCCAGATGCCCCTACCAATAATTTTTCCACCTAGTGACCTGCAGTTAGGAACAGTATCCCAGAATCAGGAATTGGTTGAGCAAAAAAGGGAACTCCAAGGGGATTTAGGAAATTCAGCAACAGAACATCTGGAAGAGTTAAAATCAATTTTTTCCATCAAGAATAGTCCCAGAAAAGGGAAAAATGAGGCTCAAGAAGCAGATTTCATCAAACCCAAGAAGCAGGAGGGGAAAAATTTTGTCCTGCCAGAAAATGTACCTCCAAAAGGCAAGGAGATGCCCCAAAGGCAATCACTTTCCTGCAGCAAAGAGCCAAGCCATGGGGCAGGATTTCCCAGACAAATGCAGAGAGGCCAAAATTTTGTCCACGGCTCAGTAACACAAGCCCTGGAATCACTTAAGACTCAGGATTCCATTTCCCAGGGAAAGCTCCGCAGGGTTCAGAAGCAGCCAGCTTTAGAGCATATGCAGAGTTCAGCCTTGTGCTGGATCAAAACAGATTTGCCCAGAGAGGGAATTCCGAAGGTAGACACCTTTTCCAAAAGAACAAAATTGGCCATTAAGGCAAAGGTCAGCCTTTTGTGTGCTTTGGCAAATGCAAGACACCGGCAGTATAAGTATAGGAGAAAGGAAGCAAAAATCATTTTTCAAGGATCTGATTCTGTACCTTATTTTTCCCTGCCGAGGAGTTTTCCTCTTCCTCCAAAGCCATGGAGAATGCAGATTTCCTTTTCTCAGAAATCATGAGCAGCCAGAATTCCCCTCACACTTTCTTTAGCGAGCTACAGGAAAATTTAGGAATCAAAGATGCTTTTCTCTCTATCTCCTTCTCTCTCTGTCTATCGACTGGAAGCAGCTCAGGGGGAGCGGGGGGGGGAGGGGGCTGGGAAGCAAGCAGGCGTCAGCTGTCAGGAATTGTGAGGAAGATTTCTGGAGATTTGAAGTTTCCTTTAGAAAGGAAATGTCCCAAATATCTCATCTTTCCACTATTCTCATGGGGTAAAAAGGAATTAATTGTATGGGTTTGATCCATTCCACTCGCACACAGAAAGCATGCAAGATAACAGGAAGCAAGGAATGGTTATCAGTTTGCCAGTAATTCCTTTAGGAATGTCTTCAAAGGCATTGTATATACAAAGCTAGCTTATCAGCTTCCTGCTGGTTGTAATTACAAGTCAGCAAGCAGAGGCATCTTTCAGAGTTGGAAGCAAACTGACTACAAGTCCCATATGCCTTACATTTTTGGGGGCACAAGCAATCAACAGGGTTTAAAAAGGTATAAAAAATCACTAATGCATGTTCTTTCTCTCCAAAATCAAGCAGCAGGAAAAAACCTTCCTCTCAGGGTATGAATTTCAAATTTAAAACAAAAAAAAAACAGTTAGAAAAAAAGGGGGAGAAATCTCCCCCCCCCCCCCAGGCTCTTCAAGCAAGGCTTGATTTTAACTATACAGTATGTACCCTGAGAGAAAGAGAAATATTCTCACAGGTATGCCTTCCATGGCAGTTTGAAGCTTACCAGCAGAATGATCCCAGAACATACATTCCTCATTTTCTCAATTGCAAGCACTATGGTCAGAGGGCAAGATTGATGTTCTCTTAAGGACTGGACTTGGCATTCATACAAACCAGATTTTGCTAAATCAGATTTCACCACCAGAAGAAGAAGACATTTCCCAGATCCATGAACTTTTAGCAAAAGGACTCTTAAAAAGACTTTTCAGCAAATAGCCATCCATTGGAAACAGAGAGGAAATATAGTTAGGTAGTCTTTCACCTTTCCCCCACAAAAATGTAAGCCCCTAGCATAGACAGATCCTTCTTACTTATGTATTCTCATGTATCTACACATTGTATTTGAAAAGATTCACTGTCTATACCTGCAAATTCTTGCCATGCTTAGCCACCAAGTGTATTCAGGTATTCATGTATTGCTTACGCTATCGCTTATTGCTTGAGTATTATTGTTAATGCATGCATCTATACCTGTATGCTAGCTATGCCTATGTACCATGTACCTTTAAGTCTTGGGAGACAATCATGCATTATTATGCCGTTTCATTTATTATTGCAAGTTATGCTGTGTACCTCGGTGGGAGGAAAATGCATGCCACACTCAGCCAACATTCTAGAGGGATCCCCACATTAAATAACATATCACAGGCAATGATTTCTGCCATGCCCTAGCTTAGTGCTCTCACAATGAACATGGGGGTGGGAGGAGTGTCACCACAGCAACTCTCATGCACAGGCATAAGACACCTCACATTTTAGGGCAGTGAGGCAAGCATCCCCACATTAGATAACACACCTCAGCCCAGACATACGAAGCTTGTCTTGCCAAAGACATGCCTACATAAGGAGTTGAGTTTCCTCTTGGGCCAAGCAATGAGGCCCCTGGGGCAAATGACCTCAGGTTGCCAGGCTTTCAAGGCCTGCATGGGTTGAGCACCACATGAGTGCCTGATTTCTGGTTGGTTTACACCTGTGCCTCCTGACTGGTATGCAAAAGGGCCACGGCTCTTGCCAGCTTGCTCATATTTAAAAGAAAAGAAAAGGGGAAATGTGGTGATATCATTGCCCATATTTCTGTACCCCAAGAAATGGGCAGAGCACAAAGCGCACCTAAAGGAAACTGAAGGCCTAGGAGGGCTGCTTGACATATATATTTCCCAGCAGTCCCCAGGACCAAGCAGATACCAGGATGTGCTGATGCAGGCAAGAAGGCCAGAGCAAAACAGGAGGCCAGAAAAACAGGATATCAGGATACAGACCAAGAGCCCCTTCTGTCCTTATCAGTAATCACTCACTATTCGTAATGCAACAGAGAGGCTCTAAAGCACAAGGAGAGGTCTTTCTGTAAATGGAAATCCTCCCCAAATGAGGAAAATAAAAAGGAACACAAACTCTGGCAAAAGAAATGTAAGACAATGATAAAAGAGGCAAAGAAAGATTTTGAGGAACGCATGGCTAGCAATATAAAGGGTAATAATAAAAGCTTCTTTAAATATGTTAGAAGTAGAAAACCTGCCAGAGAACCAGTTGGCCCTCTGGATGGTGAGGGAGGAAAACGGGAGATTAAGGAGGACTTGGAAATTGCAGAGAAATTAAATGAGTTCTTTGCATCTGTCTTCATGACAGAAGACCTTGAGCAGATTCCGCTACTTGAATGGCCCCTCTTGACTAAAGAATTAAATCAAATACAGGTTAAAAGAGAGGATGTTTTAGGACTAATTGATAAATTGAAGATTAACAAGTCACCGGGCCCAGATGGCATCCACCCAAGGGTTATTAGGGAACTGAGAAATGAAATTGCAGATCTCTTAACGGTAATATGCAACTTGTCTCTTAAAACGTCCACAGTGCCGGGGGACTGGAGGATAGCAGATGTCACACCAATTTTTAAAAAAGGAAGGAGGGAGGACCCGGGAAACTACAGGCCAGTTAGCCTTACATCTGTCCCAGGGAAGATGGTGGAAAGCCTCATCCAAGAGAAAATCTTAAAACACATAGAAGAACAAACCTTGCTGAGAGAAAATCAGCATGGCTTCTGCAAGGGTAAGTCTTGTCTGACAAATCTTTTAGAATTTTTTGAAAAGGTCAACAGGCATGTAGATTTGGGTGAACCGGTGGATATAGTCTATCTGGATTTTCAAAAGGCTTTTGACACAGTCCCTCACCAGAGGCTGCTGAGAAAATTGCAGTCAGGGGATAAGAGGGCAGGTCCTCTTATGGATTGAGAACTGGTTGAGATCCCGGAAACAAAGAGTAGGTGTCAATGGGAAATTTTCACAATGGAGAGAGGTAAAAAGCGGTGTGCCCCAGGGCTCTGTCCTGGGACCGGTGCTTTTCAATCTGTTCATAAATGACCTGGAGACAGGGATAAGCAGTGAGGTGGCCAAGTTTGCAGATGACACAAAACTTTTCCGTGTGGTAAAAACCAGAGAAAATTGTGAAGAGCTCCAGAAGGATCTCTCCAAACTGGGGGAATGGGCTACAAAATGGCAAATGCGTTTTAATGTAGCCAAATGTAAAGTAATGCATATTGGGGCAAAAAATCCAAACTTTATCTATCAACTCATGGGCTCTGAGTTATCCGTGAAAGATCAGGAAAGAGATCTTGGTGTGTTGGTGAACAGCTCCATGAAGGTGTCTACCCAATGTGTGGCAGCGGTGAAGAAGGCCAATTCCATGCTAGGGATTATCAAAAAGGGGATTGAAAATAAAACAGCCAACATTATAATGCCATTGTACAAAACAATAGTAAGACCGCACCTGGAGTATTGTGTACAATTCTGGTCACCGCATCTCAAGAAAGACATAGTGGAACTGGAAAAGGTGCAGAAGAGAGCGACTAAAATGATTACTGGGCTGGGGCACCTCCCTTATGAGGAAAGGCTAAAACATTTGGGGCTCTTTAGTCTGGAAAAAAGGCGCTTGAGGGGGAATATGATTGAGACGTACAAAATAATGCAGGGCATGAGTAAAGTGGATAGAGGGAAGCTCTTCTCCCTCTCTCAAAATACCAGAACTAGGGGACATACACTCAAATTGAGTGCTGGGAGAGTAAGAACTGACAAAAGAAAATATTTTTTCACCCAGCGCGTTGTTAGTCTATGGAACTCCCTGCCACAGGATGTGGTGATGGCATCTGACCTGGATGCCTTCAAAAGGGGATTGGACAGATTCCTGGAGGAAAAGTCCATCACAGGTTGCAAACCATGATGGAGATGTGTAGTCTCCAGGCTTTAAACCAGGGTACTTCAAGGGCCTGATGCAGGGGAGTGGTATCAGGAGACAGATATCTAGTCTCATGCGCTCCCAAACGCATCTGGTGGGGCCACTGTGAGATACAGGAAGCTGGACTAGATGGGCCCTTGGCCTGATCCATCATGGCTCTTCTTATGTTCTTATGTTCCCATGATAGCTCCTTCAAATCATGGCTTGAAATGTGTGGATTTCCTGTTCCTCCAGGAAACTAGCTTTCCCAGCCTCTGCTTCTCCTACTGATTTCTTTCTGGTCTCCCCACCCCCACCCCTGACCCCCACAGCCTCCTCCTAGATTTGTCTTGTGACATACTCGGAGTCCCGATCCTTAGAGCAGATAGAGGAAGTAAGACAACTCAAGGCCCTGAACAGGAGACAGGAAGAAGCAGCTACCCTAAGGGCCAAACTAGGCATGGCGAGAATGGCATTTATATAATGAATATATGCCCCCCCAACACACATACACACCCCATGTGAAGAGCAACGGCCAGGGCAACACGTAGCAATGGGATTAAAGGCAACAGGGAGGAGAGGTTGAGCTGCAGATGAATCATAGTTGTGGTTTCATACCGTTTTAGCTGTCATTGTTCCTTCCTGGGGGAAGCTGGGATTTTTAACTTGCTTGGTGAGGGGTGTAGACTTCTGCTACATCCCTCTAGCCACCTCCTCAAACCACAAAAGCTAGAATTCTTTGTGGATCTAACAGTATACAAGACTGAGTGATCCTTGAGCCTGCTACCGGGGATTGAACCACAGGTCGTGAGCACAGTTTTACCTGCAGTACAGGCATTTAACCACTGTGCTTCTCTATGGGGATGAAACTTGGATCCTTACAGAAGCATTATGCAGGAAGCTGGAAGAATTTGAAATGTGGACATACAGATTAATTCTGAAGAGACCTTGGACAGGCAGAGTCACTAATGTGGCCATATTACAGTTTATGAATAAAAACCTAGAAGTTATCAATATTGTAAAGAGAAGAAAATTGCAATATTTCAGTCACATAATGTGTAATAACAAATATCATGTGCTGCAGGTTATCCTTCAAGGAAAAATAGATGGGAAGTGTGGCCTGGGGCATAGAAGAACATTCTGGATTAAAAATTTAAGCCAATGGTTAGCAATGGGCACAGCTCCTCTATTTAGAATAACTTTAGATTAAAAAAAGATAGTGCTACTGATTGCCAATGTTCTATGAGTACATGGTACGTAAAGAAGAAGAAGAAGTGCTCTTCAGAATGAGGATGCAGGGCTGATACAAAGAACAGAGGAGTTGGGAGTAGGCCTTGGGAATAGGCCACAATGAGGAAAACTGCTAGATTCTCACTTTTCTCTGCAATCCCACAACCAGTTTCCCTCCTAAAGCTGCTACTTACATTTTTTGAAAAACACACATTACATTATTCTTTGTTTCTTTCATGAGCTGACCTATAACCCCAGTTCTGTGGTGTGTGTGTGTGTGTGTGCGTGTGTGTGTGTGTGTGAGAGAGAGAGAGAGAGAGAAATCAATGCAATAAAGCCAACAATAAATTCAGTAGAGCTCACTTTAAAATCTAAGTTAAAAAGAGACAGTGTATCCAAAGCAGGAAATAAACAATTCCTTAAAAGTGAAGGATTTAAAAAGTGCTTAAAACTGGAACCAGGTGATACTGTCTAGGGACAGCATCCAAAAATTTAGGGGCCACTGCAGAGGAGGCCTACTCACAAAAAAAGCACATGTCTCAATAAGTGATGGTTTCAGACTGCGCAGGACTGCAATAACCTTAAATGCATGAGGCCTAAGAAAGACAGGAGTCACTGGTGCTTTAGAGTGCTTACTCTGTGGGTAGATGACCTGGATACAGGATGATGGCTGAAATCCCAATATTCTCCACCCTGTGTGGGGCTGTGGGGGAATTATGTCATCTTCTGTGGCAGATTGTTGCTGATTAAAGGCTCCCCTTTGTGGTTTTTGTGTGCTCAAGGCTCACACAAGCACTGCTGATCACTCCTATTGTACAGGCAGAATACACACAGCAGGTTGATGGTCAGCACAGCAAAAGGAAACACACAGACTCCGTCACACGCTGTCTAGTCCTGCTGAGTCCAACTGGGCATGGTCTCCTCTGCTATGCTTAACCATTCAGATGACTGTGGCCCACCCTTCTCTCCTGTGGCACAAGGACTGCCAGGTCATGGGCTCTCAATAAGCTTTTTACATCCTAGCAGAAGACAGTTAACTATCAATGCGATCTTTTACAAATCCACAGCAAGAAATGAAAGTTGAAGAAGCCGTTGTTGCAAATAAATTAACTTGAAAGTCCTTTGAGCTTTGGGTGGTGGCGATGGTAAAACTACAGGTGTGCTGAATTTCCATGGCCAAAAAGTTATTTTTAATTCCGTTCTCCAGAGTTCTGATCTGCCTTGGGTCCTTTTTCCAAGGAGAAAGGTGGGGTAA
The DNA here is from genome assembly GCA_023846285.1 of Phrynocephalus versicolor. Lineage (NCBI taxonomy): Eukaryota > Metazoa > Chordata > Lepidosauria > Squamata > Agamidae > Phrynocephalus > Phrynocephalus versicolor. The sequence continues at coordinate 1,291,091 of JAHTLZ010000102.1, forward strand.
AAATACTCTAAAATAAATAATTCAAACTGGCTTGCTATTGATTGGTACAGGTGTAACATGAGGCGTGGTGTTTGTAATGTAAACAGAATTACCAAGGAAGATTGTGACTGGGTGAGAACTGGTAGGCTTGCTCAGCCGGCCTTCAGGGTGGTTACTTCATGTCCTTCTTTGTTCCACAATTAGTTTTGTACCGTGACAGCATTGGTCGTAATCACGTGGTTTTGTCCCTGTTTCAGTGTTCCCATGGTCGTCATAACTTGTCTCGTGTTACCTCACAGTCTTGTACTGTGACAAACACTGCATTTGTCTAGCTTCCTTTTTCCTTTTATGGGGGCTTAAAAATTCTTTTTCAATATTTCACTTCTGAAAAGTCAAAAACAAAAAAAACAAAAACAAAACCAGACACAGTTTTCTGAGAGAAACTAATGTTTTGTTGCATGACAGTCATTACTACATGGTGTCTTGTCTCGGAACAGAAAGCGGGAACAAAGATTGACAAGGAAAACTACCCAAGCACCAGGTACAGTATTGTTGCGCTTAACACCTGTTCTGGGGGTGCGATTGAGACAAATTGCAGTAGTTGCACGATGGACGTGAAGTAACACTAACAGAGACATACTGGACGTGAAGCAACTGCCCCTAGGTACAGCTACCTTTGGGTCCTTAGGGTACACAATCTTCTTTGTTCCTTGTGGGCTTTTGTCTTGGAATTCTACCTGCCTCTCAAACCACACTCCAAACTGTGGACATCTTCTGAAGAAGCCCTGTCTTTTGTGGCATTCCTTCAGATGTCAGACTGTCCCTTTGATGTGGATGGACGGGAGCTCTAACCCCACCCCCACCCCCACCCCACCCTTGCAATTTCAGCTGAGATCACTCCTGCCATGAGTGGAGATTATTGACAGGTTACTTGGCACAGGCCAAGGCCTCCAACTCCCTTCCAGAGGTCCTTAGAAGACAAGCAGATGGCGGGTAAACACATATTTCTGAAGTAAATAAAGCAGTAAAATGCATGAACTGCCTTGGATTCTATCTGCCAAACCGAGATACCTTCATCAGGGCAGAGCAAAAGGACCGAGACAGAGACACTAAGCTCTCATTTAACATCCCCCTTTGTATCAACAAAGCTTACCAAGAGGGTTTTGAAAGAGAGGTTAATACACTCAAAAGGAATAGAAATGCTACCTCTTTTGCCGAACTGACAATAAGGCAGTCAGGCTAAGTGACGCCTGGCATTTCACAATGGAGGAATCATAGCTGGATGTCAGCTCCTTTTTTTCTTTTAATAGATTGTCCAGCAGCAACAATACTACTGGGTGGTGCTATTGCAGGTTGCCATGTATTTCTCCCCCCCTCCCCCTCTCTTCTCTCCCCCTGGCTGACAATAGCCGTAAACCGTACTTTCCGAGGATTTATACAACACAAGAAGGGCTTAATAGCATTCGTTTCAAAAGGTGGTGGTGCGTCAAGAGCAGCACGGGGTGGGGGAGCTTACTGATATCATCTTATAGAGGCCCCGTCGGGCTTTTTTTTTTTTAAGCGATGCAGCAAAAGAAAAGAGGAGAACGATGCCTGCTCCCAAAGCATTTACAGTCCTCCAAATTTAGATGAGCCAAGGTTTAGGAGTGCTGGAGGTGGGCATTCTATGAAATAAAGCCATGGCGGCTAGAGAAAAAAAATCAATGCTATAACTGTGCAGGGAAGACACATCCTCTGATACAGTCAGTCAATTGCTGGAATCACAAAAGACATTTGTTTGATCCTGCTTGATTAAATTACTCTACCATTTGCAATTTGCATGCTTTTGCCTTGCAAATTATCGCTGGAGGTAAACACATCTCTAAATCCCTCATCAAATCGTAAATCCCAGGATTCTTTATAAATAAGCTGCAATAGCTAAAGTGGTATCAGATCACTGTAATACACTTGTCCAAATCTTTCTTTGGTACCTCCTCATGGCAGAGCTAGTGCATCATCTCACAGTTAAGTTGACACCAGGACTGTTGCTTTGATGTTCCAATTGGACTTTAGCTAACTTCACCAAAAGGGCCTGGGGTGAAGTCAAAGGTAGTCATTGTTTGTTTTTAAGAACTATGGGGAACAGGTAGGCGAGTGAGGGTCTGTATTGTGTCTAACCAAGAAGCCCAAGGACTAGCTGATAATAAACAAAGGTAACAGGTTAATTGCAGGAGGAGCTCCAGTAGCATTAACATGCTTGCCCCCGGCTGTTTCATGGGCTATTGACAAACACCGCTTTTGATTTCCCTCTGTCACTGCCACCAACTAGCTTAGCTAATAAATTAAAGCCTTCAGACTGTTTAAAATTGAATAAAACTAAAAGAAGCTTATTGATTATAAAGTTGATTAAAAACCATCAATGGCAACATGTTGAAATATAAGCAAAAAGAATATTGCTGTAACCTACTTAAGTTTGATAACTAAAGAAGATGAATAAATGCACACCCAGTTCCTAAGTTTACTAACTCTAAACAGTTTTCTTCACAGATAATCTAACAATCCTATCTCTTCTTTAGCTTTGTCTTTCTCTTAGACAGTACCAGACCCAATCTCCTTATATCCTATCTACAAGTGTAGGTCTTTCTTTGAGCCCTGACCTGTCCCTATCTGGATTTTCTTCAGAAAGTGTAGGATCCTATTTGACTAAATAATGCTGAGCAGTGCCTTACACCCTCTCAGGCCACTCCCCAGACTCTCTCATTGGTCTATATACCCACCAATCAGCACAGACACCTCTCATACGTTATTCATCAGAACAGGAAAACACCATAGCTCCATCTCAGCGTAGGATAGTAAGGTTGCTCTGCTAGTTGCATATCAAGGAGACCGCTAGAAGAGGAGGAGTGAATGGAAAAGGGAATAAACTAATGCCTAAATATATCAGGCTAGCCACAGAGCCATTGGGATCAACTGGAGTACAATGTGGGTTCTTAAATATCATGGAGTCTTAACAGCAGACAAGCTATATTGCATGCTGAAGAAAGCATCCTTCGGGTAAAATTATTGACTTGCCTGGCCAAAATTGGAGTGCATCTTATCTGTCTAAGAAGCAAAACTGGCCCCAGCAATGGCCACAAGACTTTGGAACTTCTAATAAAAGGCTATAATGTTTTGGAACCACCCACATGAACTTGCTGCACAGCCTGAAGAAAATGAGTCATCATTGGAATCTCACTGTCTGTTGTTTGTTTTAATTTTTTAGTGGTCTAATAAAGGCATCACCCGCTCCTGCGTTTGTATAAGCTTCCAATGTATAGTTCACATTGAAGGAGAAAATTGGAAGCCTCCCACCAACCTTCCTCAGTCTGAAAAAACTACTTGAATGAGTAGCAAAATGTTCCAATCCCACAAGAAAAGAAGCCTAGTTGCCTGGATAACCTCACCTGGATGACTGCGAATCTCCACAGACACAACTCCAGATATTCTATAAGACAAGGTTTGAGAAATCCTTGAGTTATAATCAGAGCAGTACACAGATAAAATACAATGTGTACATCTATAAAACCCAAAGATCTCAACCTAAAGCAGGGGCAAAGCTGTTTTCATGTTCCTCAGCTTTCTCTCATCCCTCCTCATTCCCAAGAAGCAGGAAATCACCTTCAAAAATTGTTTACCCCTCTCTCGCACTGCTTGTTGTTCTCCACTAGAGATGGGCACGACCAGGAATTTTTTTTTCCGAGTTATCGTTTTTCGGGACGGGTCCGTTTCGGCTCGTTTCCGTTTTTCGCGAAATTTCACAAAAATTTGTCGTTTCGTGGTGTTGTTTTTTTGTCTGTCGTTTTACTGGTTTTGGGGGGGGTAGCGGGCTCCTGGAGGCACCTCTGTGGGGTGGGTGCCTCCTCTGGCCCGCTATAAAGGGAAAGCAGGCTCCTGGAGGCACCCGTGGGATATGGATATGCATACCAAGTTGCAGATGCAGCAGACTGGCAGAGACACCCCTCTTTTTGGGGTGCCTTCCCTGCATCAGTCAGGCCTCGGGGGCATGGTTTGTTACATGTCACACATGCTGCCGAGCCGAGCCTGCAGGAGTCACCCAGAGCCAGACTGGTGGACTCTCTGCACCCGCTGCGCCTCACTAAGAATGGAAAGGTACTTGCTTGTAGTGCAATGCAAGTAGATCTGGCTTAGGGTTAAGACGGGTTAGCGCAAGGGCTAGGGTTAGGCTAGTTACGGGTGAGGTTAGGGTGAGTATTGGGGTGCACCTCTGGGTGCCTCTCTGACCCACTTAGAAGGACAGTGTACTGCCGTATGGGTTCGGGTTCGGGTTCGGGTTCGGGTTCGGGCTACGGTTAGTGGGCTTTTTATGCCCGATTGGCACATCCCAGAAGTCTCTGTGGTCAACCTGGCCAAGTGGCCATGCGATTGGTGGAATAGCTCCAAAAATTTGCATGGTCACTCCCATGGCCAGCCCATCATTGCGCAGGTGTAAATAAAATAAAATAAAATAAAATCAATGGAGAGAGGACAGAGGAGACATTTTGTTGCAAGAAAAACCCACTGCTACTGTAAAAATTCTGGCAGTTTTAAAATAGCAATATCCGCATGTTTCTGTGGTGCTTGTTGGCTTGTGTGTTTTTGTTTTTTGGACCACGATTTCAAAAAAAATATTGCGGTCGCCGCCCCATTTTCGATCCCCCGCCCGCCCCGCCCCGCATGGCATGGCGAGACGAGAGCAGCCCAGGAGGACAGGAGAGGGGGGGAGGCCGGGGACCCCCCCCCAGAAACCAGCCCTCCTCTGGTAGGTGCCCTCACTCAGGCAGGCATATTTCCGCCTGCTTTTTGGGCCGGGAATCGGGGCGGCGGGGGTTTTAAAACTTTTTTTCTGTGCCGCTTGAATTGCGGCGGCCGGCGGCGAGTCCGGTGCTTGTTGCGAGACTTGCAAGCAACTGCGAGACGACGAGGATTTCCCCCACCGGAGCAGCCCAGGACAGGAGAGGGGGGAGGCCGGGACCCCCCCCCCCAGAAACCACCCCGTAGGTGCCCTGCCCTGAGCCCTCACTCAGGCAGGCATATTTTCGCCTGCTTTTTGGCCGGGAATCAGGGTTTTTTTAAAAAACTTTTAAAAACTTTTTTTCCTGTGCCGCTTGGCATCGCGGGATCGCCGCGATGCCAGGAACGACAACGACAAATCAGACCCAATTTTTCTTTAGTCGGTTCGAGTTCGAGTTCTGGCGGAGTAATTGTCGTTTCCTTTTCCGTTCCGTAACGGAAACGAGTAACGGAAACGGAAACAAGAATTTTGTCAAGTCGGGCCCATCTCTATTCTCCACTGTATCTGACATGGCAATCCTAGCAGGGTTTTCAAAGTATTTGAGATACAGTATTTTAAAAATGGCTTTTACAGTGCACATCCTTCTCCCTCCCCCCAGTAAGTTCCATGGTCAAGTAAGGATTTGAATTCAGATCTTCGAAGTCTTATCTCCACATTCTATCCAGTATACGAGAGGAACACTCTTAAATGTTTTAACATCTCAGAATACATCTCTCCCTTTCCCCACAAACTAGCACTTCTAGGATGTTTGCATTTTTTTCTTTTTGGATTTTTAGTAGAAAAAATCCCAGCCACCTCCCATGCTATAGTTGGCCATGTCTGACCTAGTATGAAACAAAACAGCCCTGGATTTCCACACTGGAGCTTTTTCAAAGAGTCCATAAGGCTTATATACAAGAAGTGCATCCAGATAATATTTGTGCTCCGCCACAAAAAAAAATGTTTGGGGTGCTGATGGTTTCTAGACAACTGCATTGGTAACGCCCAGTCCGTACATATATAAAGTCCACATCCATTAACGGTAAGGTTGCAGTTGCAGGGAGACCACTTCATGAGAAGGACAAGTGACGACTGACCCCTGCTGGAAGAATATATAAGAAGGAACAAAGGTTTCAGTTTTGTTGTAGGCACCCTGCTGATCATTTGAGAAGTGAGAAATAAATACCCCAGGATGGGAGAGGGGCGAGCAGTCAGGAAGCATTTCTCTCAAAGGCTGAATGATTCTGGCAGGACCAACAGTTTCTAAGATAATTGTTTTTTTGGATCGTCCAGAACTTTGTGTGGCTACTTCTTATATAAAAGAGAGGGAGATACTGGGCATGTGATTAACAGCACTTTCCTTGCTCAGAATCCAGTCCATAAAATAAACCCAGAATAGAGAGAAATGAATGATTGAGGGCTAGGGGAAAAAGCCACAGTGAGGAAGGTTGCTAGATTTTTAACTGCATTATCTGCGAAACCCAGCAAGTGTATATTTTCAATTCAAGATTAGAACATTATTTTAGTGTAATGATTTTAGTGTAAGGTTTTTATTATTGTTTTATTTATTGATATTTGATGTTTTAACTGTCTTAATTCTTTATTGTAAGCCGCCCAGAGACCTTTGGGTAGTGGGCGGCATATAAGTTGTAAAAATAAATAAATAAATAAATAAATAAATAAATAAATAAATAAATAAATAATGCCAGTGAATGTCTGCAGATCAAGCTGGCATTTAATGGCCAGGGTGCTTGTTTACTAAATGCAAAGCTCTGATGAATCAAACCAAATACAGCAGAATGTCTGTGAAGATTCTCAGTCATCCAGGTGAGTTTATCTGGAAGTTGAGTCATGGCTACTGGACTTCTTTTTGAGAGATAGAAACATTTCGCTGCTCATCCAAACAGCTTCATCAGTCTGAATACAGCTAGTGGGACTAGCTGGATGAGCAGTGAAACGTTTCTATCTCTCAAAAAGAAGTCTAGTAGCCATGACTCAACTTCCAGAAAAATACAGCAGAAGTTAAGTTAGGACTGCCAGGCAGAGTTATGTTACAGCATGGACAGAGGTCAGGGAGAAATTGCATAATTCCCGACACTCTCAGACCATGCAAAAATGGACATCCTGCCCCCCCCCATAACTCAAAACTCTTTAGGTTTGACTTAATAGATGATGATAGCGGAAAGGTCTTATGCATTGTCTAGTCCAATGTAGTCCCAATGTCCAGAGATAGAGAATATCCCCAATGGCTTTCCTTTCAAGGCATCATAAAATCATAGAATCATAGAGTTGGAAGAGACCTCAAGGGCCATCCAGTCCAACCCCATGCCACGCAAAGGAGAGCCATAACCTTCCTATGCAACCAGTTCCACCTGCAGAGGCATTTCCTAATGACCAACTAAAATAACCCTTCTGAGGTTTAGGTACTGGAAATAGGAAACCACCTCATGCAACTAGTAAGAATGGTGAAAATAGGAAACAAGCCAGGTGGACCAAGGCATCTTCCCCTCTCTTTCCTAACCATGATTAGAATGCTTCTGTTTGGCTCACCTCCTTCTTTAAAGATTGGTGGTTGTTGTTGATCTTCTTTGTTAAAAGGTGGCTGCGAATGTGGCCTGCATAATGGCAACCAGTAGAACTTTGTGGATGGAAACTAGCTTTGGGAATGTTTATAATCATTAGAGACATTTTATTTTACCTCACCCATCAGTAAATTACCTACTCCTTTTTTGCTTTTACCACTTTTCAGACGTGTTACTCTGATCCAATAGACAAAGGTGTAGCACTAAAAGATTGTTCTCTGCCAATATAAATATAAGCATATTAATACTGAGGCAATTAGTTCTACTTCTATGGACCAACAGATCACTATTATATGGGAGGGAGATATGCTTATTATTCAAGTCTTTGAAGACTGCTGCCATGCCTTTGTTCTGCCTCATTTTCTCCAGGGCAAACTTCCTTCTCCATTCAACCTTTTTTCATAAGGCTGGCTGTAGATACAGCTTATCATCTTTCTTTCTTTTGCCATTTTCTCATCTGAACCCATTCCAATTTGTATTCTTTCTAAATGGAGCGTCCAGAATATGGCAGCCTGGAATTGGAACCAATGATCTCAAGAGGGGGTGAAGATTCCAACCCTGGAAGCATTCAAGAGAAAAATCAGACAATCATCTGTCAAATCTACTTTGATCTGGATTCCTGCCTGCCTTGAGCAGAGCTTTGGACTTGGTGGCCCTACAGGCCCCTTCCAACTCCAACATTCTGTGATTGTATGGTTCTAGGATATGATTCCAGGTGAGACGATTCTGGGGTGCTTCAGAAGAAAGTTGAACCATATCTTTTCATGTTTATAGGTACAGGAGTTCTCCCGCTGGGATAAAGGCTTTGAGAAAACAATGCCTGCAGAAAAACCTTA